>SRMA01024909.1:0-94611 GCA_007224835.1 Danionella cerebrum | reverse complement strand
CATGGGGGTGAGTTTGTTTCACTAATAGCGACCCCGGGAACATTCATTGAGGTACCTGACCCTCCATAGCAACCACACTGGTTACCATAGCAACCCAGTTGACACATTTCTATCTCAGATTTGTAAAACGACAGAGACACTGGAGTTGGTCTAAATGACTTGTAGTCACACAGGGAACATCATATAATGTCACTGACCCCTCCATAGCAACCATACTGGTTACCATAGCAACCAAATTGACACATGTCTATCTCAGCTTAGGAAAATGAGAGAGACATGGGAGTTGGTTTAAATGACTTGTAGTCAGAAAGGGAACATTATATAATGTCATATACCCCTCCATAGCAACCATACTGGTTACCATAGCAACCAAATTGACACATCTCTATCTCAGCTTAGGAAAATGAGGGAGACACGGGAGTTGGTCTAAATGACTTGTAGTCACACAGGGAACATTATATAATGTCACTGACTCCTTCATAGCAACCATACTGGTTACCATAGCAACCAAAATGACACATCTCTATCTCAGCTTAGTAAAATGAGAGACACGGGAGTGGGTCTAAATGACTTGTAGTCACACAGGGAACATTATATAATGTCACTGACCCCTCCATAGCAACCATACTGGTTACCATGGCAACTAAATTGACATCTCTATCTCAGCTTAGGAAAATGCTAGAGACATGGGGGTTGTTTTGTTTCACTCATAGTGACACTGGGAACAATCTATTATTTAAATGACCTGTCCTGAGCGACCAGACTTTTTACCACAGCAACGCAATTGCCATATCTTTATCTTAGGTTAGGAAAATGCTAGACAGAATTTCAACTTACTTATATTATAACTTTCAGCTTCCACTTTAAACTTTTGACACTTTAAACTTTCAAAAGTTTCACCTTCAGCTTCCACTTTCTATTTTTGACACTTTCAACTTTACAATGCTTCACCTTTCAACTTTATACGTTTTCAACTTTAAAATGTTTCACCTTTCAGCCTCCACTTTCAACTTTTGATATTTTCAACTTTACAATGTTTCACCTTTCAGCTTCCACTTTCAACTTTTGACACTTTCAACTTTCTAATATTTTAACATTCAGCTTACACTTTCAACTTTACATATTTCAACTTCACAATGTTTCAGCTTCAGCTTTCAAATTTTGACACTTTTCAAATTACAGTGCTTCACCTTTTAGCTTCAACTTTCAACTTTTGACACTTTTAACTTTCTAATGTTTCACCGTTCAGCCAAGGAATTCAGCAATTTTAAGCATTCTCTTTCAGCTCTCTGCATTCACACGCATTTTCGCTAGGAAATGCACTTTCTGGTTAGTGTGAATGCAGAGGCATTCACACTATTGTTATCCTACGTATTTATTATTATTATTATTATTATTATTATTTTTATTCCCCCCCCTTTTTTATAAGTCATCTACTTCAGCATCCTTTGGCCTAGAAACACCATTCAAACTTTAAAATGTTCAGCTTTTTTCAGACTAGGTTGCTATTACATATCACTTTTCAAACTTTTATACTTTTTATAAAATTTAACTTTATTTAAAATATTTTTCCCATTGAAATGAATGGGAAACACTTCAAATCTCTTTCAATCTTCAGCTTTTTTTCAACCTTCATATCTTCAGCATACTTTCAGCTAGAGCAATCATTCAAATTTTAAACAATTCAACTCATTTTCAGCTTTTAAAAGATGTTTTCAGCTTTTTCATATCTTTTACAGATTTTTTTTTTTTTTTGTTTAAGTTTAATGAAGAATTTGGATTTTGACCTAATTCTGCTCCACTCTAGCTTCCACTCTAATTTTCCACATCTCAAACTTCTTCATCAATTTCTCTCTCCTAAACTAAACTTTACCCTTTATGCACAAAATTTATATTAAAGTAGTAGAGAAATTTGTCCTCTTTCCAAAGATGCAGTTGTTTCTTTCATATGACCTACGGTTTTTAAACTAGGAGGGCTAAACCTTAACGAGGGAAGCAAATTGCTCCATTAAGATCAATGCGTTTCATCCAGAAAAGTATGCTCCAAAGTTTTAAATTAAGGCTTTTTCTAACTCGCCATAACTCCTAGATTTTTCCACATATCGCTAAAAATTTTACATCATAATCTTCATTGAGGCCTTCTGCTTCTCACAAAGAAAGAATCATCTCGATATGTCTTACGGTTCTTCTGTAATGATTATTTGTTTGAGGCATGGTCAACATCTGAGAAATGTCTCCTCGATTCAAAAAGTGGCAGTTGGAGGCAGCTGTTAATCAACTAATTTGAATAACGAAATTTGATTGGCTTAGCCTTCTCATAGACTCACAATGGGCCATAGAGATGCATTGCTGCCATTCATTTCAATGGGGCAATTGATTCCCATATGATACTATTGTAAAATAGCTTTTGTAATTGAATCACAATGGAGAGTCATAGCAACATTAAGGATGCATATAACTAATCCAGCCAATCAATGCTTATGATTTAACATTAATTCAACAAGCCACGCCCACTTTTCAACATCATTTTTGAATGTCAAATATCTTCTAAGTGGAACATCGTAGAGACATGGGAGTTGTTTTATATTGATCTAAGTTGAATGTAGATTAGAACATGATGTCACCAATTCATCCATAGCAACCAGATTAATTTCCATAGCAACCCAATTGACACATCTCTATCTCAGCCCAGGAAAATTCTAGAAACACAGGAGTTGGTCTAATTGACTTATAGTCACACAGGGAACATTATAAAATGTCAATGACCCCTCCATAGCAACCATAATGGTTACCATAGCAACTTGATTGACACATCTCTATTTCAGCTTAGGAAAATGCTAGAGACATGGGGGTGAGTTTGTTTCACTAATAGCGACCCCGGGAACATTCATTGAGGTACCTGACCCTCCATAGCAACCATACTGGTTACCATAGCAACCCAGTTGACACATTTCTATCTCAGATTTGGAAAACGACAGAGACACAGGAGTTGGTCTAAATGACTTGTAGTCACACAGGGAACACTATATAATGTCACTGACCCCTCCATAGCAACCATACTGGTTACCATAGCAACCAAATTGACACATCTCTATCTCAATTTAGGAAAATGAGAGAGACACGGGAGTTGGTCTAAATGACTTGTAGTCACACAGGGAACATTATGTAATGTCACTTACCCCTCCATAGCAACCATACTGGTTACCATAGCAACCAAATTGGCACATCTCTATCTCAGCTTAGGAAAATGCTAGAGACATGGGAGTTGGTCTAAATGACTTGTATTAACACTGGGAACATTATATAATGTCACTGACCCCTCCATAGCAACCATACTGGTTACCATAGCAACCAAATTGACACATCTCTATCTCAGCTTAGGAAAATGAGGGAGACACGGGAGTTGGTCTAAATGACTTGTAGTCACACAGGGAACATTATATAATGTCACTGACTCCTCCATAGCAACCATACTGGTTACCATATTAACAAAAATGACACATCTCTATCTCAGCTTAGTAAAATGAGAGAGACACTGGAGTGGGTCTAAATGACTTGTAGTCACACAGGGAACATTATATAATGTCACTGACCCCTCCATAGCAACCATACTGGTTACCATAGCAACCAAATTGACACATCTCTATCTCAGCGTAGGAAAATGAGAGAGACACGGAAGTTGGTCTAAATGACTTGTAGTCACACAGGGAACATTATATAATGTCAATGACCCCTCCATAGCAACTATACTGGTTACTATAGCAACCAAATTGACACATCTCTATCTCAGCTTAGGAAAATGAGAGAGACACGGGAGTTGGTCTAAATGACTTGTAGTCACACAGGGAACAATCTATTATTTAAATGACCTGTCCTGAGCGACCAGACTTTTTACCACAGCAACGCAATTGCCATATCTTTATCTTAGGTTAGGAAAATGCTAGACAGAATTTCAACTTACTTATATTATAACTTTCAGCTTCCACTTTAAACTTTTGACACTTTAAACTTTCAAAAGTTTCACCTTCAGCTTCCACTTTCTATTTTTGACACTTTCAACTTTACAATGCTTCACCTTTCAACTTTATGCGTTTTCAACTTTAATATGTTTCACCTTTCAGCCTCCACTTTCAACTTTTGATATTTTCAACTTTGCAATGTTTCACCTTTCAGCTTCCACTTTCAACTTTTGACACTTTCAACTTTCTAATATTTTAACATTCAGCTTCCACTTTCAACTTTACATATTTCAACTTTACAATGTTTCAGCTTCAGCTTTCAAATTTTGACACTTTTCAAATTACAGTGTTTCACCCTTTAGCTTCAACTTTCAACTTTTGACACTTTTAACTTTGTAATGTTTCATCGTTCAGCCAAGGAATTCAGCAATTTTAAGCATTCTCTTTCAGCTCTCTGCATTCACACGCATTTTCCGCTAGGAAATGCACTTTCTAGTTATTAGTGTGAATGCAGAGGCATTCACACTATTGTTATCCTACGTATTTATTAGTGTGAATGCAGAGGCATTCACACTATTGTTATCCTACGTATTTATTATTATTTTTTTTATTATTTTTATTCCCCCCCTTTTTTGAAAAGCCAACTACTTCAGCATACTTTGCACTAGAAACACCATTCAAACTTTAAAATGTTCAGCTTTTTTCAGACTAGGTTGCTATTACATATCACTTTTCAAACTTTTATACTTTTTATAAAATTTAACTTTATTTAAAATATTTTTCCCATTGAAATGAATGGGAAACACTTCAAATCTCTTTCATTCTTCAGCTTTTTTTCAACCTTCATATCTTCAGCATACTTTCAGCTAGAGCAATCATTCAAATTTTAAACAATTCAACACATTTTCAGCTTTTAAAATATGTTTTCAGCTTTTCATATCTTTTACAGATTTTTATAAATCACAGTTTAAGTTTAATGAAGAATTTGAATTTTGACCTAATTCTGCTCCACTCTAGCTTCCACTCTAATTTTTCACATCTCAAACTTCTTCATCAATTTCTCTCTCCTAAACTAAACTTTACCCTTTATGCACAAAATTTATATTAAAGTAGTAGAGAAATTTGTCCTCTTTCCAAAGATGCAGTTGTTTTTTTCATATGACCTACAGTTTTTAAACTAGGAGGGCTAAACCTTAACGAGGGAAGCAAATTGCTCCATTAAGATCAATGCATTTCACCCAGAAAAGTATGCTCCAAAGTTTTAAATTAAGGCTTTTTCTAACTCGCCATAACTCCTAGATTTTTTCACATATCGTTAAAAATTTTACATCATAATCTTCATTGAGGCCTTCTGCTTCGCACAAAGAAAGAATCATCTCGATATGTCTTACGGTTCTTCTGTAATGTTTATTTGTTTGAGGCATGGTCAACATCTGAGAAATGTCTCCTCGATTCGAAAAGTGGCAGTTGGAGCCAGCTGTTAATCAACCAATTTGAATAACGAAATTTGATTGGCTTAGCCTTCCCATAGACTCACAATGGGCCATAGAGATGCATTGCTGCCATTCATTACAATGGGGCAATTGATTCCCATATGATACTATTGTAAAATAGCTTTTGTAATTGGTTCACAATGGAGAGTCATAGCAACATTAAGGATGCATATAACTAATCCAGCCAATCAATGCTTATGATTTAACATTAATTCAACAAGCCACGCCCACTTTTCAACATCATTTTGAATGTCAAATATCTTCTAAGTGGAACATCGTAGAGACATGGGAGTTGTTTTATATTGATCTAAGTTGAATGTAGATTAGAACATGATGTCACCAATTCATCCATTGCAACCAGATTAATTTCCATAGCAACCCAATTGACACATCTCTATCTCAGCCCAGGAAAATGCTAGAGACATGGGGGTGAGTTTGTTTCACTAATAGCGACCCCGGGAACATTCATTGAGGTACCTGACCCTCCATAGCAACCATACTGGTTACCATAGCAACCCAGTTGACACATCTCTATCTCAGCTTAGGAAAATGCTAGAGACATGGGGGTGAGTTTGTTTCACTAATAGCGACCCTGGGAACATTCATTGAGGTACCTGACCCTCCATAGCAACCATACTGGTTACCATAGCAACCCAGTTGACACATTTCTATCTCAGATTTGGAAAACGACAGAGACACTGGAGTTGGTCTAAATGACTTGTAGTCACACAGGGAACATCATATAATGTCACTGACCCCTCCGTAGCAACCATACTGGTTACCATAGCAACCAAATTGACACATCTCTATCTCAGTTTAGGAAAATGAGAGAGACACATGAGTTGGTCTAAATGACTTGTAGTCACACAGGGAACATTATATAATGTCATTGACCCCTCCATAGCAACCTTACTGGTTACCATAGCAACCAAATTGACACATCTCTATCTCAGCTTAGGAAAATGAGGGAGACACGGGAGGTGGTCTAAATGACTTGTAGTCACACAGGGAACATTATATAATGTCAATGACTCCTCCATAGCAACCATACTGGTTACCATAGCAACCAAATTGACACATCTCTATATCAGTTTAGGAAAATGAGAGAGAAACGGGAGTTGGTCTAAATGACTTGTAGTCACACAGGGAACATTATATAATGTCACTTACCCCTCCATAGCAACCATACTGGTTACCATAGCAACCAAATTGACACATCTCTATCTCAGCTTAGAAAATGCCAGAGACACAGGAGTTGGTCTAATTGACTTGTAGTCACACAGGGAACAATATATAATGTCACTTACCCCTCCATAGCAACCATACTGGTTACCATAGCAACCAAATTGACACATCTCTATCTCAGCTTAGGAAAATGAGAGAGACGAGGGAGTTGGTCTAAATGACTTGTAGTCACACAGGGAACATTATATAATGTCACTGACCCCTCCATAGCAACCATACTGGTAACCATAGCAACCCAAATGACACATCTCTATCTCAGCTTTGGAAAATGATAGAGACACAGGAGTTGGTCTAAATGACTTGTAGTCACACAGGGAACATTATATAATGTCACTGACTCCTCCATAGCAACCATACTGGTTACCATAGCAACCAAAATGACACATCTCTATCTCAGCTTAGTAAAATGAGAGAGACACGGGAATGGGTCTAAATGACTTGTAGTCACACAGGGAACATTATATAATGTCACTGACCCCTCCATAGCAACCATACTGGTTACCATAGCAACCAAATTGGCATATCCCTATTTCAGCTTTGGAAAATGCTAGAGAAATGGGGGTTGTTTTGTTTCACTCATAGTGACACTGGGAACAATCTATTATGTAAATGACCTGTCCAGAGCGACCAGACTTTTTACCACAGCAACGCAATTGCCATATCTTTAGCTTAGGTTTGGAAAATGCTAGACAGAATTTCAACTTACTTATAATATACCTTTTAGCTTCCACTTTCATCTTTTGACACTTTCAACTTTACAATGCTTCACCTTTCAATTTTATACGTTTTCAACTTTAGAATGTTTTACCTTCAGCCTCCACTTTCAACTTTTGATATTTTCAACTTTACAATGTTCCACCTTTCAGCTTCCACTTTCAACTTTTGACACTTTCAACTTTCCTTTATTTTAACATTCAGCTTCCACTTTCAACTTTACATATTTCAACTTTACAATGTTTCAGCTTTAGCTTTCAACTTTTGACATTTTCAACTTTATAATGTTTCACCTTTTAGCTTGAACTTTCAGCTTTTGACACTTTAACTTTCTAATGTTTTACCTTTCAGCTCCCACTTTTACTTTTTAACACTTTCTGCTTTCTAATTTTTCACACTTCAGCATCCACTTTCAACTTTACATATTTCAAATTTACAATGTTTCAGCTTTCAGCTTTTGAAACTTTCTAATGTTTTACTCTTCAGCCAAGGAATTCAGCAATTTGAGCATTCCCTTTTCAGCTCTCTGCATTCACACGCATTTTCCGCTAGGAAATGCACTTTCTAGTTAGTGTGAATGCAGAGGCATTCACACTATTGTTATCCTACGTATTTATTATTATTATTATTATTCTCCCACTTTTTGACGGCTAACTACTTCCGCATACTTTAAGCTAGAAACACCATTCAAACATCAAAATGTTCAGCTTCTTTTGGAATGGATTGCTCGTATTTTTCTAATTAAAATGTTTTATACTTTTTATAAAATTTAACTTTATTTAAAATAATTTTCCCATTGAAATGAATGGGGAGAATCTTCAAATTTCGGTAAACTTTCAGCCTTTATAACTTCAGCAAACTTTCAGCTAAAAAAACCATTCAAATTTTCAACAATTCTACACATTTTCAGATTTTATACGAACTTTTCAGCTTTTTCATATCTTTTATACTTTTTATAAAATTAAACTTTATTTAAAATATTTTTACCATTGAAATGAATGGGAAACACTTCAAATCTCTTTAAATCTTCAGCTTTTTTTCAACCTTCATATCTTCAGCATACTTTAAGCTAGAGCAATCATTAAAATTTTAAACAATTCAGCACATTTACAGCTTTTAAAATATTTTTTCAGCTTTTTCATATCTTTTACAGATTTTTATAAATCACAGTTTAAGTTTAATAAAGAATTTGGATTTTGACCTAATTCTGCTCCACTCTAGCTTCCACTCTAATTTTTCACATCTCAAACTTCTTCATCAATTCCTCTCTCCTAAACTAAACTTTACCCTTTATGCACAAAATTTATATTAAAGTAGTAGAGAAATTTGTCCTCTTTCCAAAGATGCAGTTGTTTCTTTCATATGACCTACGGTTTTTAAACTAGGAAGGCTAAACCTTAACGAGGGAAGCAAATTGCTCCATTAAGATCAATGCATTTCACCCAGAAAATAATGCTTGAAGGTTTTAAATTAAGGCTTTTTCTAACTCGCCATAACTAATAGAATTTTCCACATATCTTAAAATTTTTTACACCATAGTCTTCATTGAGGCCTTCTGCTTCTCACAAAGAAAGATTCATCTCGATATGTCTTACGGTTCTTTTGTAATGTTTATTTGTTTGAGGCATGGTTAACATCTGAGAAATGTCTCCTCGATTCAAAAAGTGGCAGTTGGAGGCAGCTGTTAATCAACTAATTTGAATAACGAAATTTGATTGGCTTAGCCTTCTCATAGACTTAGAATGGGCCATAGAGATGCATTGCTGCCATTCATTTCAATGGGGCAATTGATTCCCATTTGATCCTATTATAAAAGTGCTTTTGTAATTGGTTCACAATGGAGAGTCATAGCAACATTAAGGATGCATATAACTAATCCAGCCAATCAATGCTTATGATTTAACATTAATTCAACAAGCCACGCCCACTTTTCAACATCATTTTTGAATGTCAAATATCTTCTAAGTGGAACATCGTAGAAACATGGGAGTTGTTTTATATTGATCTAGGTTGAATGTAGATAACAACATGATGTCATTAACTCATCCATAGCAACCAGATTATTTACCATAGCAACCAAATTGGATAATCTTTATCTCAGCCTAGGTAAATGCTAGAGACACAGGAGTTGGTCTAATTGACTTGTAGTCAAACAGGGAACCTTATAAAATGCCAATGACCCCTCCATAGCAACCATACTGGTTACCATAGCAACCAAATTGACACTTCTCTATCTCAGCCTAGGAAAATGCCAGAGACACAGGAGTTGTTCTAATTGACTTGTAGTCACACAGGGAACATAATATAATGTCAATGACCCCTCCATAGCAACCATACTGGTTACCATAGCAACCAAATTGACACATCTCTATCTCAGCTTAGGAAAATGAGAGAGACACGGGAGTTGGTCTAAATGACTTGTAGTCACACAGGGAACATTATATAATGTCACTTACCCCTCCATAGCAACCATACTGATTACCATAGCAACCAAATTGACACATCTCTATCTCAGCTTTGGAAAATGCTAGAGACATGGGGGTTGTTTTGTTTGACTCATAGTGACACAGGAAACATTAGATAATGTCAAAGACATTTCCATAGTAACCATAATAGTTATCATAGCAACCCAATTGGCATTTCTCTAACTCAGCTCAGGGAAATACTAGAGACATAGGGGTTGATTCATTTCCCTCAGAGTGACACTGGGAACATTCTATTATGTAAATGACCTGTCCAGAGCAACCAGACTTTTTACCATAGCAACGCAATTGGCATATCTTTATCTTAGGTTAGGAAAATGCTAGACAGAATTTTATCTTACTAATGTTATACCGTTCAGCTTCCACTTTCAACTTTTGACACTTTTATCTTTCAAATGTTTCACCTTAAGCTTCCACTTTCAACTTTTGACACTGTTCAACTTTCAAATGTTTCAGCTTTAGCTTCCACTTTCAACTTTTGACACTTTCAACTTTACAATGCTTCTCCTTTCAACTTTAGATTTTTTTCAGATACATTCAGCCTGCTTTCATTTTCAGCTCTCTGCATTCACACGCATTTTCCGCTAGGAAATGCATATTTAGTGTGAATGCAGAGGCATTCACACTATTGTTATCCTACGTATTTATTATTATTTTTATTATTATTCCCGGTCGCTATCTACTCCCGCATACTTTGGCCTAGAAACACCATTCAAACGTCAAAATGTTCAGATTATTCAGGACATGTATGCTATTACTTGTCACTTTTCAAACTTTTATACTTTTTATAAAATTTAACTTTATTTAAAATATTTTTACCATTGAAATGAATGGGAAACACTTCAAATCTCTTTAAATCTTCAGCTTTTTTTTCAACCTTCATATCTTCAGCATACTTTAAGCTAGAGCAATCATTCAAATTTTAAACAATTCAGCACATTTACAGCTTTTAAGATTTGTTTTCAGCTTTTTCATATCTTTTACAGATTTTTATAAATCACAGTTTAAGTTTAATAAAGAATTTGGATTTTGACCTAATTCTGCTCCACTCTAGCTTCCACTCTAATTTTCACATCTCAAACTTCTTCATCAATTCCACTCTCCTAAACTAAACTTTACCCTTTATGCACAAAAATTATATTAAAGTAGTAGAGAAATTTGTCCTCTTTCCAAAGATGCAGTTGTTTCTTTCATATGACCTACGGTTTTTAAACTAGGAAGGCTAAACCTTAACGAGGGAAGCAAATTGCTCCATTAAGATCAATGCATTTCACCCAGAAAATAATGCTTGAAGGTTTTAAACTAAGGCTTTTTCTAACTCGCCATAACTAATAGAATTTTCCACATATCTTAAAAATGTTTACACCATAATCTTCATTGAGGCCTTCTGCTTCTCACAAAGAAAGAATCATCTCGATATGTCTTACGGTTCTTTTGTAATGTTTATTTGTTTGAGGCATGGTCAACATCTGAGAAATGTCTCCTCGATTCAAAAAGTGGCAGTTGGAGGCAGCTGTTAATCAACTAATTTGAATAACGAAATTTGATTGGCTTAGCCTTCTCATAGACTCACAATGGGCCATAGAGATGCATTGCTGCCATTCATTTCAATGGGGCAATTGATTCCCATATGATCCTATTATAAAATAGCTTTTGTAATTGGTTCACAATGGAGAGTCATAGCAACATTAAGGATGCATATAACTAATCCAGCCAATCATTGCTAATGATTTAACATAAATTCATCAAGCCACGCCCACTTTTCAACATCATTTTTGAATGTCAAATATCTTCTAAGTGGAACATCGTAGAAACATGGGAGTTGTTTTATATTCATCTAAGTTGAATGTAGATTACAACATGATGTCAACAACTCATCCATAGCAACCAGATTAATTTCCATAGCAACCCAATTGACAAATCTTTATCTCAGCCCAGGAAAATGCTAGAGACACAGGAGTTGGTCTAATGACTTATAGTCACACAGGGAACATTATATAATGTCAATGACCCCTCCATAGCAACCAACAAAATTTACACATCTCCATCTCAGCTTAGGAAAATAAGAGAGACACAGGAGTTTATCTAAATGACTTGTAGTCACACAGGGAACATTATATAATGTAACTGACCCCTCCATAGCAACCATACTGGTTACCATAGCAACCAAATTGAGACATCTCTTTCTGCTTTGGAAAATAAGAGAGACATGGGAGTTGGTCTAAATGACTTGTAGTAACACAGGGAACATTATATAATGTCACTGACCCCTCCATAGCAACCATACTGGTTACCATAGCAACCGAATTGAGACATCTCTCTTTCTGCTTTGGAAAAAAAGAGAGACATGGGAGTTGGTCTAATTGACTTGTAGTCACACAGGAAACATCATATAATGTCACTGACCACTACATAGCAACCATACTGGTTACCATAGCAACCAAATTGACACATCTCTATCTCAGCTTAGGAAAATGAGAGAGACACGGGAGTTGGTCTAAATGACCTGTAGTCACACAGGGAACATTATATAATGTCACTTACCCCTCCATAGCAACCATACTGGTTACCATAGCAACCAAATTGACACATCTCCATCACAGTTTAGGAAAATGAGAGAGACACGGGAGTTGGTCTAAATGACTTGTAGTCACACAGGGAACACTATATAATGTCACTGACCCCTCCATAGCAACCATACTGGTTACCATAGCAACAAAATTGACACATCTCCATCTCAGCTTAGGAAAATAAGAGAGACACGGGAGTTTATCTAAATGACTTGTAGTCACACAGGGAACATTATATAATGTCACTGACCCCTCCATAGCAACCATACTGGTTACCATAGCAACCGAATTGAGACATCTCTCTTTCTGCTTTGGAAAATGAGAGAGACATGGGAGTTGGTCTAAATGACTTGTAGTAACACGGGGAACATTATATAATGTCACTGACCCCTACATAGCAACCATACTGGTTACCATAGCAACCAAATTGACACATCTTTATCTCAGCTTAGGAAAATGAGGGAGACACGGGAGTTGGTCTAAATGACTTGTAGTCACATAGGGAACATTATATGCCACTGACCCCTCCATAGCAACCGTACTGGTTACCATAGCAACCAAATTGACATCTCTATCTCAGCTCAGGAAAATGAGAGAGACACAGGAGTTGGTCTGAATGACTTGTAGTCACACAGGGAACATTATCTAATGTCACTTACCCCTCCATAGCAATTATAGTGGTTACCATAGCAACCAAATTGACACATCTCTATCTCAGCTTAGGAAAATGAGAGAGACAAGAGAGTTGGTCTAAATGACTTGTAGTCACACAGGGAACATTATATAAAGTCACTGACCTCTCCATAGCAACCATACTGGTTACCATAGCAACCAAATTGACACATCTCTATCTCAGCTTAGGAAAATGAGGGAGACACGGGAGTTGGTCTAAATGACTTGTAGTCACACAGGAACATTATATAATGTCACTGACCCCTCCATAGCAACCATACTGGTTACCATAGCAACCAAATTGGCATATCCCTATATCAGCTTTGTAAAATGCTAGAGACATGGGGGTTGTTTTGTTTCACTCATAGTGACACTGGGAACACTCTATTATTTAAATGACCTGTCCTGAGCGACCAGACTTTTTACCACAGCAACGCAATTGCCATATCTTTATCTTAGATTAGGAAAATGCTAGACAGAATTTCAACTTACTTATATTATACCTTTCAGCTTCCACTTTCAACTTTTGACACTTTCAACTTTCAAAAGTTTCACCTTCAGCTTCCACTTTCTATTTTTGACACTTTCAACTTTGCAATGCTTCACATGTCAACTTTATACGTTTTCAACTTTAGAATGTTTCACCTTTCAGCCTCCACTTTCATCTTTTGATATTTTCAACTTTACAATGTTTCACCTTTCAGCTTCCACTTTCAACTTTTGACACTTTCAACTTTCCTTTATTTTAACATTCAGCTCCCACTTTCAACTTTACATATTTCAACTTTACAATGTTTCAGCTTTAGCTTTCAACTTTTGAGATTTTCAACTTTATAATGTTTCACCTTTTAGCTTGAACTTTCAACTTTTGACACTTTAACTTTCTAATGCTTTACCTTTTAGCTCCTACTTTTAATTTTTAACACTTTCTACTTTGTGAATTTTTCACCCTTCAGCATCCATTTCAACTTTACATATTTCAAATTTAAAATGTTTCAGCTTTCAGCTTTTGAAACTTTCTAATGTTTCACTCTTCAGCCAAGGAATTCAGCAATTTGAGCATTCCTTTTTTAGCTCTCTGCATTCACACGCATTTTCCGCTAGGAAATGCACTTTCTAGTCTAGTTATTATTATTATTCTCCCAAATTTCTGTCGCTAACTCCTCCCGCATACTTTTAGCTAGATACACCATTCAAACGCCAAAATGTTCAGCTTCTTTTGGACTATGTT
The DNA here is from genome assembly GCA_007224835.1 of Danionella cerebrum. Lineage (NCBI taxonomy): Eukaryota > Metazoa > Chordata > Actinopteri > Cypriniformes > Danionidae > Danionella > Danionella cerebrum. The sequence continues at coordinate 80,244 of SRMA01024909.1, read as the reverse complement.
GCTATTACGTGTCACTTTTCAAACTTTTATACTTTTTAATAAACTTAACTTTATTTAAAAATTATTTTCCCATTGAAATGAATGGGAAACACTTCAAATCTCTTTCAATCTTCAGCTTTTTTCAACCTTCATAACTTCAGCATACTTTCAGCTAGAGCAGTCATTCAAATTTTAAACAATTCAACACATTTTCAGCTTTTAAAAGATGTTTTCAGCTTTTACATATCTTTTACAGATTTTAATAAATCACAGTTTAAGCTTAATAAAGAATTTGGATTTTGACCTAATTCTGCTCCACTCTAGCTTCCACTCTAATTTTTCACATCTCAAACTTCTTCATCAATTCCTCTCTCCTAAACTAAACTTTACCCTTTATGCATAAATTTTATATTAAAGTAGTAGAGAAATTTGTCCTCTTTCCAAAGATGCAGTTGTTTTTTTCATATGACCTACGGTTTTTAAACTAGGAGGGCTAAACCTTAACGAGGGAAGCAAATTGCTCCATTAAGATCAATGCATTTCACCCAGAAAATAATTCTTGAAGGTTTTAAATTAAGGCTTTTTCTAACTCGTCATAACTAATAGAATTTTCCACATATCTTAAAAAAATTTATACCATAATCTTCATTGAGGCCTTCTGCTTCTCACAAAGAAAGAATCATCTCGATTTGTCTTACAGTTCTTCTGTAATCTTTATTTGTTTGAGGCATGGTCAACATCTGAGAAATGTCTACTCGATTCGAAAAGTGGCAGTTGGAGGCAGCTGTTAATCAACTAATTTGAATAACGAAATTTGATTGGCTTAGCTTTCTCATACACTCACAATGGGCCATAGAGATGCATTGCTGCCATTCATTTCAATGGGGCAATTGATTCCCATAGATCCTATTGTAAAAGTGCTTTTGTAATTGGTTCACAATGGAGATTCAAAGCAACATTAAGTATACATATAACTAATCCAGCCAATCATTGCTTATGATTTAACATAAATTCATCAAGCCACGCCCAGTTTTAACAACCATAGAGATGCATTGCTGCCATTCATTTCAATGGGGCAATTGATTCCCATATGATACTATTGTAAAATAGCTTTTGTAATTGGTTCACAATGGAGAGTCATAGCAACATTAAGGATGCATATAACTAATCCAGCCAATCATTGCTTATGATTTAACATAAATTCATTAAGCCACGCCCACTTTTCAACATAATTTTTGAATGTCAAATATCTTCTAAGTGGAACATCGCAGAAACATGGGAGTTGTTTTATATTGATCTAAGCTGAATGTAGATTACAACATGATGTCACCAACTCATTCATAGCAACCAGATTATTTACCATAGCAACCAAACCAGATAATCTTTATCTCAGCCTAGGAAAATGCTAGAGACACAGGAGTTGGTCTAATTGACTTGTAGTCAAACAGGGAACCTTATATAATGTCAATGACCCCTCCATAGCAACCATGCTGGTTACCATAGCAACCCAATTGACACATCTCTATGTCAGCTTAGGAAAATGAGAGAGACACGGGAGTTCGTCTAAATGACTTGTAGTTCCACAGGGAACATTATATAATGTCACTGACCCCTCCATAGCAACCATACTGGTTACCATAGCAACCAAATTGACACATGTCTATCTCAGCTTAGGAAAATGAGAGAGACATGGGAGTTGGTTTAAATGACTTGTAGTCAGAAAGGGAACATTATATAATGTCACTTACCCCTCCATAGCAACCATACTGGTTACCATAGCAACCCAATTGACACATCTTTATCTCTGCTTAGGAAAATGCTAGAGACATGGGGTGAGTTTGTTTTACTAATAGCGACCCCGGAAACATTCATTGAGGTAGCAGACCCCTCCATAGCAGCCATACTGGTTGCCATAGCAACCCAATTGACACATTTCTATCTCAGCTTAGGAAAATGCTAGAGACACAGAAGTTGGTTTAATTGACTTTTAATCACACAGGGAACATTATATTATGTCACTGACCCCTTCATAGCAACCATACTGGTTACCATAGCAACCAAATTGACACATTTCTATCTCAGCTTATGAAAATGCTAGAGACACAGGAGTTGGTTTAATTGACTTTTAATCACACAGGGAACATTATATTATGTCACTGACCCCTTCATAGCAACCATACTGGTTACCATAGCAACCAAATTGACACATCTCTATCTTAGTTTTGGAAAATGCTAGAGACATGGGGGTTGGTGTAATTTACTTGTAGTCACACAGGGATCAATATATTATGCCAATGACCCCTCCATAGCAACCATACTGGTTAGCATAGCAACCCAATTGACACATCTCTCCCTCAGCTTAGGAAAGTGCTAGAGACATGGGGGTGAGTTTGTTTCAATAATTGTGACCCCGGCAACAATCACTGAGGTAACTAAACCCTCCATAGCAACCAAATGGTTACCATAGCAACCAAATTGACATATCTCTATCTCAGCTTAGAAAAATGCTAGGGACACAGGGTTTGGTTTGTTTCACTCATAGTGACACATGAAACATTATATGATGTCAATGACCCCTCCATAGCAACAATACTGGTTACCATAGCAACCCAGTTGGCACATCTTTTTCTCAGCTTAGGAAAATGCTAGAGACACAGGGGTTGTTGTAATTTACCTGTAGTCACTCAAGGAACATTATATGATGTTACTGACCCCTCCATAGCAACCATACTGGTTACCATAGCAACCAAATTGACACATCTCTATCTCAGCTTAGGAAAATAAGAGACACGGGAGTTTATCTGAATGACTTGTAGTCACACAGGGAACATTATATAATGTCACTGACCCCTCCATAGCAACCATACTGGTTACCATAGCAACCGAATTGAGACATCTCTATTTCTGATTTGGAAAATGAAAGAGACATGGGAGTTGGTCTAAATGACTTGTAGTAACACAGGAAACATTATATAATGTCACTGACCCCTCCATAGCAACCATACTGGTTACCATAGCAAACAAATTGACACATTTCTATCTCAGCTTAGGGAAACGAGAGAGACACGGGAGTTGGTCTAAATGACTTGTAGTCACACAGGGAACATTATATAATGTCACTGACCCCTCCATAGCAACCATACTGGTTTCCATAGCAACCAAATTGACACATCTCTATCTCAGCTTAGGAAAATTAGAGAGACACGGGAGTTGGTCTAAATGACTTGTAGTCACACAGGGAACATTATATAATGTCACTGACCCTCCATAGAAACCATACTGGTTACCATGGCAACCAAATTGACACATCTCTATCTCAGCTTAGGAAAATGAGAGAGACATGGGGGTTGTTTTGTTTCACTCATAGTGACACTGGGAACAATCTATTATGTAAATGACCTGTCCAGAGCGACCAGACTTTTTTACCACAGCAACGCAATTCCCATATCTTTATCTTAGGTTAGGAAAATGCTAGACAGAATTTCAACTTACTTATATTATACCTTTCAGCTTCCACTTTTAACTTTTGACACTTTCAACTTTCAAAAGTTTCAGCTTCCACTTTCTATTTTTGACACTTTCAACTTTACAATGCTTCACCTTTCAACTTTATACGTTTTCAACTTTAGAATGTTTCACATTTCAGCCTCCACTTTCAACTTTTGATATTTTCAACTTTACAATGTTTCACCTTTCAGCTTCCACTTTCAACTTTTGACACTTTCAACTTTCTAATATTTTAACATTTAGCTCCCACTTTCAGCTTTACATATTTCAACTTTACAATGTTTCAGCTTTAGCTTTCAACTTTTGACATTTTAACTTTCTAATGTTTTACCTTTCAGCTTGAACTTTCAACTTTTGACACTTTAACTTTCTAATGTTTTACCTTTCAGCTCCCACTTTTAATTTTTAACAATTTCTACTTTCTAATTTTTCGACCTTCAGCATCCACTTTCAACTTTGCATATTTCAAATTTACAATGTTTCAGCTTCAGCTTTTGAAACTTTCTAATGTTTCACTCTTCAGCCCGGGAATTCAGCAATTTGAGCATTACCTTTTCAGCTCTCTGCATTCACACGCATTTTCCGCTAGGAAATGCACTTTCTAGTTCTTCTTCTTCTTCTTCTTCTTCTTCTTCTGAGCCAAATTTCAAATTGTATCTCCTCCTAGCCCGTTCGAGCTACAGCCACGAAACTTTCCACGGTCGTCCAAGCTGTTCCCACTCGAGTTGCTATGTCTTTTCGAACCGATTTGACCAGCGGTTTCCGTAAAAATCGCGAATTTCGGCCCAAAAATCGCCCAAGTCATTCCCTATGGGAGCCCTAGAGTGGTGATGTCATCGCTCACTCTAACTTTGAGCAAGCTCAGTCTTGTTGATACTTACACTGTTTTCTCAACTAAAAATTAACCTTTACACACACATTTTATACCTAAATGGTAGAGATTTTTTGTCCTCTTTCAGTTGGTGCTGTTTTCATTTTTAAAAAACACACGGTTTTTACTCCAGGTGGCCTAAACCACAACGAGTGCACATAATTGCTCCATTCACCTCCATTCAAAATTCTGGTGGATTCTGTTTAAAATCTCAATCGCAGGCTATTTTTAACTCGCCATAAATCATTCACACTTTATCACAGCTTCACAAAATTTACCCCATTCTCTTCCTTAAAATCTTGGGATTCTAACAGTAAAAGAAATATTTCAATACCTCTGGTCATTCTTTCGTAATCCTTATTTGTTTGAGGGTATGGATTTCTCTGAAATGAGCAGTTGCACAGAATCAAATGAAGGCTATTTGTAGCTCGCCATAATTTTTTTATTTCTAATCACACCTTCACAAAAAATTACAGCATTCTCTTCGTTAGGGTCTTCTGCTTCTTACAAAGAAAGAATCATTTCGATATGTCTTACGGTTCTTCTATAATCTTCATTTGTTTGAGGCATGGAAATCAGATTTTCTCCAGCAGATTTGCCATCGTTTGAAAATCTGACAGTTGAATTTCCAGCTGCAGCTGATTCGTTTGAAAATCTGGCAGTTGATAACTCCAGGTGCAAGCTGATTTCAAATAAGTAGGTCAAAGGTGTCTCATTGACTTTCAATGGCCCATTGAAATGAATGGAGCATGAATCCCATAGATCCTATTGTGAAAGAACTTCTGTAATTGATTGACACTGGAAAGTCATGCCAGCATTAAGGAAGCAAATTACTTATCCAGCCCATCATTGCTTGTGAATTAACATAAATTAATTAAGCCACACCCACTTTTTTGACATAACTTTCAATGTCAAATATCTTCTAAACGGAACACAGTAGAGACATGGGGGTTGCTTTATATTAATCTAAATGGAAAGTAGATTACAACATGATGTCACTGACTCCTCCATAGCAACCAAATTGTTTACCATAGCAACTAAATTGTCATATCTCTATCTTAGCTTGGGAAAATGCTAGAGACTTGGGGCTTGGTAAGCTTCACCCATAGTGACAGCTGAAACATTATATTATGTCAATGACACCTCCATAGCAACCAGACTGGTTACCATAGCAACCAATATGGCATGTCTCTATCTCAGCTTAGGAAAATCATAGAGAGATGGGGATTGCTGTATTTTACCCGTATAGATATGGGGAGCAATATATTAGGTCAGCGACCCCTCCATAACAACCAAACTGGTTACCATAGCAACCAATATGGCGCAGCTCTATCTCAGCTTTGGAAAGTCATAGAGACATGGGGGTTGATGTATTGACATGGGGAACAATGTGTTAGGTCACTGACCCCTCCATAGCAACCAGACTGGTTACCATAGCAACCAATTTTACATGTACCTATCTCAGCTCAGGAAAATCATAGAGACATGGGGGGTGCTGTAATTTACTCGTATTCATATGGGGAACAATATATTAGGTCAGCGACCCCTCCATAGCAACCACACTGTTACCATAGCAACCAATATGGCGTATCTCTATCTCAGCTTACGAAAGTCATAGAGACATGGGGGTTGGTGTATTTTACTCGTGTTGACATGGGGAACAATATGTTAGGTCACTGACCCCTCCATAGCAACCAGACTGGTTACCATAGCAACCAATTTTGCATGTACCTATCTCACCGTATGAGAATCATAGAGACATGAGGGTTGGATTATGTTATTGTTGCGGAATTGACAACATTTAAAAAAAAAAAGGTATTAACGGTACCAATGCAAGCCAACATCGAAGTTTGCGTGCAAACTTTAAAATCTAGTTAGCAATACAATCTCAAGTTTTATTAGGTAATAGGGCTGTTGATGTTTTAAATTGCCCTGTGCCACAAGCATATTTTAGAACATGGAGGAAGAGAAAAAAAGATTTCCTTTCCTCTTCTTTCCAGAGCTTTGATCCTGCATAGTATATCGCTAATAACAGACCAGGACATAATAACAGGCCCATGGCGGGCAAATAAAGCCACTTTATAGCGTTAGCTTTGCGCTTCAGCTTTGGGGTTCTCGAGCTGCACCCCAAAAGTTAATTTGTCCTTGTGTGCCCTGCAACACACCTAGAAACATACCCTTTTAAGTCTAAATATTGACAGGCAAGTTCCTAGTTCCAAACACCTGTTTGAGCCGGTGCCAGGATAGAGCTTTCAGTCTCTCATTTACTGCCTTACTACACCCTCATCCATTCCAGAGAAGCTTAAAGCAGAGTGTCTCTCACCTGGGCTTCTGGACGTCCGCCATCCGCCTGTCGCCTTTCTCTCATTCAAGCCTTTCATCTCATGATGGCGTATATGAGCTGCTGGTAAAAATATGAGGGATTTTACATTGGCACATAGCTCTTCCTCTCCTCAAGACTTCTAGTTATAAACATTATCTTTAAAAGTGCAAGTGTGGCTTTTTTTAGATGCAAATGTGTAGTTTTGTCCTCATTTGAGTTACCTTCATCAACATGATGTTTAAAACTTGTGGTTGCAATTGTTCAAATCATTATCTAATAATATTTTTTCTTATATTTAAAGGTGTATACTGCGCAATATTGTTAAAATGACTCAGCTAATAACTTTCAAGTTTCCAGAAAGCAAGCAATTTAATCCTGTTTAATTTTTGGTCAATCGAATTAGGGAAATCTTCAAGTTGGGTGTTAGTGGCGTATATTACTAGACCCCTTACAACGTATACCAGTAAAGCTTTCAAAACTTATTAAAATTGTAAAATATATTCTGACTAAGGTTGAATGATGCAAGAGAAACAAAAAAAAACATTTTGGTAAAGTTATCCAGCAATATTTAATAAAACTCAAAACGGCTGCCTCCCTGAATGGCAGAGCTGGATAAATTGGACAGGGTTCTACTCGTAGTAATTAAAGTTAGATTTAATTTAATAGAAAAATTTTGTAATTTTAAGACAAAAAAATGGACTTATGACACAAAGCCATTTTAATTTCTCCCAACCACTAGGGGGCACTGTGCATAAACCAATATCAAATAGATTCATTCATTCATTTTCCAACCTATTTGTTCCCTTTGTTGTGGTCACGGGGGTCTGCTGGTGCACATTGAGCGAGAGGCGGGGGTACACCCTGCACAGGATGCCAGTCCATCGCAGTGCAATTTCAAATAGATTTACTTTATAAATGTTCGCTTTTTTTAGGAAACCAATCAAACCTTTTTTTAAGATTTTTGGCAAATCAAAATGATTTTGGTAAGAATGGTCATAAGCCAGATGAACGATCAAGGAGGAGTTTGAGAAAGTAAGCATTTGACAAAAATTTTATGGCAAAAAAAAATAAATAAATAATTTCTCCTAACCACTAGGGGGCACTGAGCTGAAACTGTACAGACAATCTCCGATAATGCTTTCTATAACCTTCACAAAGTTGCAGAGATAAAGCCTTGCTGATTGATAGTTACTTTAGAATTTTTCACGAACTATATAGAAACCAATTCGCAGATCAAAGTTGTTTTGAGAAATGATGTGTCTGCATGGTCAGAGGATGGTCAGGAAGAATGGTCTAGTTTGAAATAGTAGATTTTTAATGGCAAATGGAGGTTCATTTGCATATTGAAAAATTATGTCTTGCCCTGCGATTGTCTGGCCACCTGTCCAGGATGTACCTTCGCCTTGCGGCCAATCTGCGCTGGAGACCCCCGTGATTAAGCAGGAAGTAAAATTAATGTAAAATAAAACAAAATGATATCATAGTGCTCATTCAAACTGCCAAAAACTGGTGGTGGCGCTAGAGACTTTAAGTTAGATGGTCCAGATTGGGTCAGGCGACTGGTGCCAAATTGCATAACTTTCCAGCAAGTGGCTCATAGGGCTTTCATTGACTTCAATGGACGACAAAGAATAATAATGATGCTAATTCTATCATTGTGCATTCACACAATATACACACAACAATATACACAAAGCAATGAATAACACAATGCTAACCTGATAAAAACGTGGCTAAAAAAAGTTTGTAGACGGGTTTTTAGCTAAGTTTTAAAAGCCTTCAAATCCATGACTTTACAGAGCTCATCTACAAGAGTATTCCGCAGAGTTAGGGAAGCACTGGTTTAATCATACGTGAAGCTTGTCCACGGATGTATTTTAAAATCATGAACGCATGAAAATATACTTCTGCACAAAAAATTGCAATCTGCAGGTGATTCTTACATGCTCTGAATCAACAAATGTCAGTGCTGCCCTCTAGTGGGTGGGCGATATCAAACTGGATCCTGGCGTTTTTAACTTTGAGGTCTTAAAACTTTTCAAAACTAAATTTTTTATTTTGAAATAGTTTTTTGAATAGGTAATAAGATTGTTTTGTATCTTGAGGCATGTCGTATCTTGAACATAATATCGAGGTATGTAACGTATCATGAGCTACTCAAAAACAAACAATAGTCAACTTGTAGCAGTTTGTAAGACACTGAGTAATAAAAACATTAGCTGTTGCACGTGTCATGGAACATGCTTCCATTTTTATAAAGTATAAAATCACATGAAATATGTAGTCTGCGCTTTCATCGTTCCACTGTTTTTGCGACATCTTGCAGCATCCAGCGAGGACTTAACTTACAAACAACACATCGTTGTTTTGTTCACCTGAAACCAATCATTCTTGCAAAATGAATTACACACAGAGCATCTGTTTTCAAGCACAGCGCCATCTTGTCTATGAATGTTTGGTGACTAGCAAAAGAAAATTTATGTAAACAAGCGTTTCGCTTTTATCATTGATCCTTTTATTCCGAGCACAGGCTCTCTGGAGCCCCAGGGCCAGAAAGCCATTATCGTCAGCCACTTAAAATTTTGAATAGAAAAGAAAAAAGCAGACTTGCGTTAGCAGCTAGCCGTGCCTCCGCAAATCGCCCATTTTTAACCACGCCACCCAGTCGGCCCACAGGCGCAGACATGGTGACAAGAAAGACGCCGTGTGATTTATGAAACTCCTCCGCGCCAAGGAGGCGAGCTCCTTCCTTTTTGTTCCTTTACTCCTTGGCACTAGCGCTAGCTACAAGCTATTAGTGGTTTTTGATTTTTGGGAGGGAAATAAAGACTATGTTAAGGACAAAAGGGCAGATGCACAATTTTGTCTTGTGTTCAATAATGCTGCAGACGTCTGTCTCTCAGTGCTGCTTTGCACCCGGCTAAATGTTTCCAAATGTGGGAGCCATTATGCATCCTAGTTGTGTTTTATGAGCAGCTGCCAAGTGATGCAGATACACACACATGCACATATGCTTTTGTATGCACAGAAATAATTGCAGACAGCTCACAGAACGGCAGATAAACTTCCCTGGAGACACAAATGAACTCGGACGAAACCGCGCACATGAATACACATTCACATGAACTTGTCTGTTGTAAAAAGAAGAAAACCGCATTGAAGTGCAGCCAGATAATCGATGAAGTGCTCTGCTCTGTGTACCTTTTAGGATTACGGTTCTACAAAATTGACTTTTTTTGTGACTTTATTCATCTAATCTAGGGTTTACGGCATCACAAAACGACAGTATTTTTCATACATTACAGTTGTGGGTCACAAATCACACAATGGACGCAGTTACTTTATCATATTTTCATCAGATGACTGTACAATCTCTGGAGAAACTACTTTGCTTCGGTGTGTACTTTGCTCTTGCTCTGATTGTTTGGAGAGCTTTATCATCAACTCTTCCATGACTCCCATCAGCTGTTTGTAGGAAAGTGAGCTACCCCTTTAGCCTGGATGATGACACATTATTTAAAGGCATTGAGACCATAGGGAAAGTATATTTTTAATAAATCAGGAGCAAAATACTCATTTCCAGGAATGTGGCTAATCAGCGTGTTGACAATTACACTAAATATTAAAATCTGTGTTTTTAAGTACCACAAAAGATAAAAACATTGTAATTCTTCCTTAAAATCTGACCACTTTTTCTACACAATATCAGCAGTAATCAAAGTATCAGATTTTTATAAAAATGAATTAATTCAAATTCATTCCATCGCAGAGCAACACACATATTCACTCACACATTCACACCTAAGGGGAATTCAGATTATAAATTTAACCTAACTGCACGTTAAATTTAACCTAAACCGGAGACCTGGAAAAAACCTACGCAAGCACAGAGAGAACATGCAAACTCCTTCCGTTTAAAATTAAATAAAGTTAATTTTTTAAGTTCTGTGTCCATGCCTCATTGTCAGATGATTAATCTAGATTTGAAGTTCTCATTGTATATATATAAATATTATTATATATATTAATATAGTAAATATTTCACATTAAAAATAGTTCTTATTGCTTGGAAAATAGCACTAATTGCTTGAAAAAAGTTCTCAACAATATTTGTTCTAAAAGCTTGAAAAAAGTTCTCATTAAAAATAATTCTCATTGCTTGAAAAATTGTCATTATTTGAAAAATAGTTCTAATAGCTTGAAAAATAGTTCTCATTAAAAATAATTCTCATTACTTGAAAAAATGTTCTAACAGCTTGAAAATAGTTCTCATTCAAAATAATTCTCATTGCTTGAAAAATTGTCATTATTTGAAAAATAGTTCTAATAGCTTGAAAAATAGTTCTCATTAAAAAAATATTCTCATTACTTGAAAAATAGTTCTAGTAGCTTGAAAAATAGTTCTCATTAAAAATAATTCTCATTGTTTGAAAAATTGTCATTACTTGAAAAATAGTTCTAATAGCTTGAAAAATAGTTTTCATTAAAGTAATTCTCATTACTTGAAAAATAGTTCTAATAGCTTGAAAAATAGTTCTCATTCAAAATAATTATCATTAGTTGAAAAACAGTTCTATTAGCTTGAAAAAATAGCTCAATAAAAATGTCATTGCTTGAAAATACTCAATTAAAATTGTTCTCATTGTTTGATCGAAAGTTCTCTTTAAAATAGTTCTCATTGCTTTGAAAATAGTTCTTCTTGCTTCTTTCTGCGGTAAACTGAAATAGTTCAACACAACTAACCTCCGTCCTCTTCTCTTCAGGTTCAACGGATTTGAGTCCTTTCCCTGGTCAGTTTGAGCGTCAGTTTCCAGCTTTCTCCTCACTCACCGAGAGCCGCTTTTCCAATCCCAGAATGCACTACCCGGGCACCTTCACCTACACTCCGACCCCAGTGACGACAGGGATGTCTCTGGGCAGCGCTCACTATCACACGTACCTTCCACCACCATATCCCGGGTCCACTCAGAGTCAAAGCGGACCCTTCCAGAGCAGCAGTACACCGTATCTTTACTATGGGGCTTCTTCGGGGTCCTACCAGTTCTCCATGGTGCCTGGAGGAGATCGATCTCCTGGTCGTATGATGCCCCCCTGTACCAGCGCATCTACGGGTTCAAGCCTAATCAATCCCAACCTCCCGGTGCAAGCGGATGGAAGTGGGGGTGGAGTGGAGGGAGATGGCAGTCACAGCAATTCCCCAACTCTCCTCAACGCTGCTGGGAGAATGGATGAAGGCGTCTGGCGGCCATATTGATTAAGTCTGATGAGTGTGGCATCTCCAAAATGAACGGCATGGTTTTAAAGCACAAACTTTTTGTCCAGATGAACTGTAGTACTTCGCTACGAGTATTTATGAACCTGATAACAGGAAGTGTTTTTACTTTGGACATTTGTCGATATATTACTGGCTTTGAGGAGCTTTGAAGGAACGGAGCTGGATTGAGTATTTCATTAGCATTTGCTATTATTATGTCTTTTAAAGCACTGAACGTGATCTATATGATTCCTCGTGATCTAAATCTCTTTTGTGCTTCTTTTTTTAACTTAAACTTTTAAGTTATGTGTTTAAAGTAACTTATAAAGCCATAGATTAATTAATGTATTTGGATTCCTAGACGGGGTATTTTTGTAAAGCATCTGTGTTCAGGTTTATGCAACCAATTTAGGATCATTTCAAACAATCTGTGCCTTAATGAATCATTTAGAGCTGTATGTTTTAATTAACTGGATTTAAAAGGAACTGGGGCTCAAGACTGAGTAGCATGTATGCACTAGGATAATTTATTCAGATTAGGCATTGCTCAATCAAAAGTGGCCGCGGACGTTTCCAGTTTTGGGTTTTATAAGGTTATGAATATGTATATATTTTTCCTGATAACTGGAGCAGTCAAAAATAAGAGCTAGACCCAATTTAGGCACAACTTCACCCAACCCTAAAGCCGGACTATATCTTCCTCACTATGTAAAGATGTATGTTATTATATTTAAAAGTATATTATGGTTAGAAATGAAGACTCTAATTACACAATGGTGCAAGGGGCTTCCTCAACAAAAGGCTATGCATTTTTGATTGCTGCGTTATAATAACTCCACATTTACCAATTTCCATTGAATTTCAATTGAATTCGAATTCCAAATTCAAATTTACCAAAGGAAAAGATGAAAAAGTAAAGTAAAACTCACTCTACGAGTGTGCGGTACAGAGATCCACTGGGTACAATGTTTAGCCGTCATGTGCCTTAACCAAGGAAATGTCGAAGAACTGATTTAGCCCAATGACTTGCCTCACCCTCCTGTTTAACAAATTCCAAATTAATGGCGACAATCACAGGTGTCTGACGAAAAGGACTGTAAAAACTAGCATCTTTTTGCTATTAATGTCAGCTATTAATGGCTGGTCGGGTGAGCATTTCCCTCCTGGTCGGGGAGGAGCTTAATCAGTGGATCCTTGTGCCCACCTGATCGAATACCTCACCCTTTCTAACCACTCAACACTAATGGCTACTATCAAGAGCTTCCTAATGAATAGGAATCTTGTTCTTTTAGCTTTCCTACCTTTAACAAAGTTTGAGAGGAGCTCACTGGGACTTGCCCATTATCTTCAGGTGCCTTCCTTTCTGAATCTATAGTATGTAAGCACATTCAAATCAGAGACACGTCCTTGTTTCCATGGTTTACAAGTCCTAAGGATAGCTAACATGGCACGTGTTCCCTCAACTTATGATATATAGTTTCCACAGAGTGTCATGTGACCTCTCTAGCAGTGCCTTGTAGGCGCAGATATTAAACCGTGTTTAGAATGTTTTCCATTTTTCCAGTGCCTTATGGGAACTATACAGACCTCAATAGACAGCTGATAGCATTATGTAAATATTGCGTGTCAAGCATTTCAATAACCAAAGCTCTTAATTTAAATTGTGTGCTTTCTTTCATTACATGAACATTGACCCAGTATTACATCTCAGGTAGCATCCGTCTTGTTTGACCTTATGCTTGTCGAAGGGATTATTTGACCAAAATGTCATTTCGTTGAGAGAAGTGGAGAGTATGGAAGCCTATTTCCACCATGTTAATATTCGATAAGTTAAAAAAGTTAAAAAAAGTTGAATTTTTGAGGAAAAAAAAGTTATATATATAAAAGATATAAAAGTCATTATTTTGACGGAAAAAAGGTGAACATTTTTAGATACTTTTAAAGTTTTAGATACAAAAAAAGATAAAAAAAATGATGTTGAAATAATTAAAAAATTATACAAAATGAGATTAAAAAGTAAAAGATTTTAGATAAAAAAGGAAAAAATTCTTTTTGAGATAAAGTTTTTACTTGTACCTTAATGTTATTAGTTTTTATCTCAAAATTTCAACTTTTTAAATCTCCAAAAATATAGATTTTCGAGCCATTTTTGTCGTTTTAATTTTGAGTCAATGTATACAGTATTTCAGTTTTCTCCCATAGTTCAGGTGTTCTCCAAACTGAAATGGCTGTGAGTGTGTATGAAATGTTTACAATGTTTAAGGACCATGTTGTATTTTACTGGAGATAAATATGCCAAAGTTTGGTTCATTATTATCTTCTTTCCTCTCTCATAAACTAGTATTTATCTGACAGGTTAACTGAGGGCAATGTGTAGCAATTTTGTTTCTGCTTCTTGCATGCTTTTGTTTCCTTTGCACGTCTGTGTTTAAGTTATCTTGCTTTTGTTCCCTGTGAAGCCAATTCCCTTCCTTCCATGAACAGAACTGAGGATTTAAGGGAAAATGAGCATGACAACAGTGAAAGAAATTGGCATTTTCGATTGTTGTATGTTGTTAAAATAGTTTTCTTTTGAAAGAGAAATAAAAAGAGATTTTTACAAAGATCTAAATGCAGCATTGTATCATAGTTTCCTGGCATGAACTTGGTTCCTCTTTAAATATATCATCCCAGTCATTAAACTTTCTCCTCTGTCTCTTTTCCCTCCAGTTGACGTTGATTAAAAGTCACTCTGGGGCTTTAGGGAAGAATAATGGCCAGAAGTCCTTGTGTCGGGTTGTCCCATTTACATACAATTTCATTGCCTTATCATTGAACCTTGAAGAACTTGGCTGGAGATGAAAGCTGGAGACATGCTCAGGGTTTGTTCACTACTGTAGAAAGCACCGACTTGGACCAAAGTCTGGATCAACATTTGCTTTGGATGATCCTGGAAGAGCGCAGCTGGCCTCGTAGCTGTGTTTATCTGTCGGCTTCTGATCCCAGTTAAATTGAGACTGCTACTCATTATTTCAAGACTTTACAGACATAATCAGATGGTGATCCATCTCAGGAGTGTTCTTGGGATTTCCATGAACATGAGCTGAGTGGAAAAGCCCTTCTGGATTCACACTTGTTTTTTGTGCTTCCAGAATGTAAGGGTCGATACCTAGCTTAGAATTTTTAAAACGGTCCCCTTTTTCATCCCATATGGTAATAAAAAAATCCCTTCTGGTGGATGATTTTATTCCTGTTTTTCGAATGACGATGTATTTATTATAATTTTGTAGTCTATAGACTGGAAGGAGCTACATCATCTATTTTTGACGCACACACAATATGTAATAAGTAGTTTAGGGTGAACACCACCAAATACTAATGGAAATGTGTATTTATTGTACATGTAGCATTTTATTGTGAATATAGAGGGAAAAACTTCCAGAAAACAATTGATGGTAACTAATAAAATATATCAGCATCCAACTTAGATAGTTGTGATTGACAGATGCAACCTGCAATATTTTTTATTCGAAGTTTAAGGCACAGTGCAGACACAGTCATCTGAACAAGGAAACAAACAAACAAACAAACAAAAACTATTTAAAAGATTCTATAAAATAAAGTTCATTGTGATATCAAAGTTCTCAGAAAAGTCACAGTACCTTTGTAGTTCAACAAAAATCAATCATTTATAACTTGAATTATCAAAAACAATGGTTTGCATTTAGAAAATGTAAAATTTGGGCTATGCATTTTTTTTCTAAAAGAAAAAAGATGAGGTTCTTTTGAACGAAGTATCTAGTTATTATTGTAATTGAAAATCGATTTTTTTTCTTTGAATAGGGAGACGTTTGAAAATATTAAAAAGTTTGATAAAGTCCAAGAAAACCGGAAGTGACCTGAGGTATCTGAAGGACGAAAAAATGTGTTCAAACATCATCAAAGAGGTAGGAAAATATGAAAACTGTTATTTCGGCTACAATAAACGGCAAAACCAGGGAATGTGGTGAAATTTCTGCGTGCTTTAGTGTCAGAATCCTTCTTTAACGCACGCGTTAGCCGTTAGCTTAGCATTTTTGTTATGCTGTATTTTCCGCGTTTTTTTTAACTCAGACTAAAGCAGACGCCTACGTCTAAATTATCACAATTAACACTAATTTAGATATTATTCTAGTCAGCGGCTTAGTAATGAAATTTGTTCATTATCGCCTTTTAAAGTTTTGAATAAAATGTAGTTGTATGTAACTTATATATGTAGCATTATTTTCCTTTTAGTCATTCAGTGTAATGTATGGGAACCTTGAGTGTACTAAAAATGGAGAAAACGTAATTTCAAGTCAACAAATTATTGAAAGTTGTTGAAAATTAGCTACTTTTAATGAAAAACAAAAGCTGAAGCTCATATATCACAAGTCACTTGTTTCTAATTCACATATGAAATAATTAAACATATGAAAAACTAATGAAACGTAGGTGCCACTTCCTTGGAAAAAATCCACTTTACTAATCTATTGTATTGGGTTACCTTGAAATGTTCAGTTTTCTCAAAAACTGTAGTTTATACATTATAATCAACTAGCTTTCGTAAGCTCGTTTCGTAAACTTGTAAAAAAAATTAAAACCCTTACTTTTGAGTTACCTTCCCAATTAAAAACCTTATCTCCATAAGTTGCCTTGCAATTTTGAGCTTTCTTGACTCTTTACAGTCTGCTTTTAAAGGTCTACAGGTAAATCCATGAAGAGGTGCAGTATCTGCGCCATCTAGTGCTCAATAATCACTGTTTTCCTTCAACTCTTTGTTATTAGGTTCATTTTGATACAAACATAAAAAAACAACAACATGCTTATATGTTATGAAATGAAATTATTACACATATAAAAATGTTTCTATCAATTCTTATCAATCAACTTCATTTTGACACATTTTTTTCAAGACAAACTTGAAACTTCCACTTCATAAATTATTATTAGATTCAATGGAGTTTCTTTGAATGCTACTGGTCATGAATGTGTGGGCACTTTTCTCTTGTAAATGTACATTCCTTAAAGTATAGTGGAGCAGATAATAATGAAGGTAGATAGAAGCAAGGGGCTTCTTTGTCAGTACCATGGAGAGCTACCAACTAGACAATAGAACCGATTGTTAAACCGGTCTGACTCCAGCCATCATCCATCAGACCTGTCAATGTGGGTGAGCATCTCTATGATTATATTGAAATGTCACGGAATGAACAGAAGACACAAGTGCACCAAATCACAAATTTTGTCTTCAAACAAACTTGCCTTTTAACTTCTGATGTAACAGATCTTAATTAAGATCTATTAAAGCTCATATTGCGGATGAGTGGTATGCACACATTACAGTGTCACTTACTGATAACATACTCTAGAAATCTATTGGATTTCTGCAAGTCAACAAGGTCTAACAATTACTGGGTTTGGGACTCAATTAGATCTGTTTCTAAAAATCCCACTTTTTCACAGATTTTGTGTTATATGACTGAAAAGTCTTGAGGATTTATACACGAATTAGTGTTAGGCGAGGTTTTTGATGTTAAAAGGTGTCATATTTATGTAGGGTTTTATTTATAGATATTTATAGCAGTACAGAAAGCAAATGTACCTTTAAGGGAACGGTACCCAGCATATCAATCACTGTCTCAGGAAGATGAACCAGGGAACATTGGAACCTACAATGTCTTCAGAAGTGGAGATGAGCAGAGCAGATGGAGAGATGGACGAAAGGCATGACACAGGTGATCCAAGATAGCAAGAAGCGACCATGGAGAGCCAGAAGGCATTATCCGTAGGACTGAAGGAGAGATGAAGGCATATAGAGGGGAAGATCAGATGAGAACAGACTCTGATTGGGTGGAGATGAAATGAGGGGATCAGACACAGGTGGATGATAGAGCCTAAATTTCTTTAAGGCTAAAGATATACCATTCGGCGGAGCCCTTGGTGAACAAGAGTCAAAAGAACCAAAATGAACAAAACTTCCCATCGCTATAAATTAATGAATTCATACTTAGATTTTATAATAAAGCTCTCTAGATTTCTTCAGTGATTGTACTTATTCCACTCTTATGGAAGGATCCATTTTTAGCTTTTTACCTAAATATCACAATCAAGAATGACGAGGTTTGACTGAACTGTCCTTTTAAATGAATCAGGATTCCCTCCAAATGTAGCCACGTCCTGCCCCTACAGTAAAAGCAATGTTTCCATGCCTAAATGAAATACTGAGACAGTAATCACTCGTCCTGCTCCTCCATATTAAAACTAATCTCTTTTACAGCTCTGGCTTTGATCAATTCATTTTTAGGATTCAGTGATGATGCAACAGACTCTGTTTCGCAAGAAAGAGATTTATCAGAGGAATCAATGTCTCATCTGGAAATATTGAACTGAGTACCCAACTGTGACTTCCACGGAGGTCTGGATTTATTCTCCAAAAAAAGTTTTTCTGTAAGGTCTCCTATCCTGAAGACCAGGTCCTATAAAGATTGGACTACTGCAATGCTCTTCTCGCTGAAACTTCTTTCCTGTGCAGTTCCCTTTTGCAGCCTGTGTCAAGTTCAAAACACAGGGTCAGCACCATAAACTCTTGCAGTCCTACCTCCCCTACATGATCCCTGCGTTCAGGAAACAAACATCGTCTAGTGGTTCCATCTCAGAGCCAGTGTAGAACCTCCAGGGAAGTGCCTCCCCACACCATCAATGACCTACCGCTAAACCAATCATCCTGAAAAATGTGTTTACCATTTTTTCACACTTGAATTTTTTTTTTTAAATTTGCACACTTTTTACAGGTTGCACTGATTAACTTGTGGGCACATATTTGCATTAAATTTGGTTTAAGTTCCCTGCTGTGTGCATTTAAAAGAAGTGTACACTGCTGATGCAGTCACTCAAAAGTTCTTAAACGTGGATTTAACTAAACTTGTCAATTTTCTCAATCCATTGTATGGCAGGAACGCTCCTGGAACATCCGTTGTAAGATTCAGTGGATAATAAAATGCCACATTTGGATGATTTTAAAGATGTATTATTCTTCTTAGAAGAATTTGAGCGGAGACGGAACCACTGTCTGTCTTCTCCTGGAGGACTTGTGAATCATGCGAGTCACGGCAAACAGATGAGAGTTACAGGAAAGAGAGAGAGAGAGACATGTTTGACATTACTGCCGCATTGTATATTATCAGAATTGCTGAATGCAAACGCAGGGATCCAAGGAGCTCTGTTTAAGAACTAATTACGAAGCAGCGAGCCTCGAGTCCTGCCATATTTTCTTACTTTTCTGGAAAAATAGAGCAGGCTCCATTTATTTTTCTGCTCTGTTATTTCTGGATGGCTTCTACGTCGGATAAATAGTCCCGTTCCCTATTGTAAATCTGACGGGCACAGGTCTTTGGAGACTTTTGAGGCTCTTTAAAGGAAAAATAGAGACAGGCTTGGATGGCTTTTGGCCATAATGAGAGAGTAGAAGCAAAGGGAGAGCTTTGATCCATGGCCTGAAAGCTCATGTTTAAATGTGTTAGCAGACATCACTCATCTTTACCCAAGGATAAAACGACCAGATCAAAGTCCGTATTTAATGGACAGTGAAACCCGCTTTAGATGTCTGTGACGTACCATTGGCTAATGTAATTGGGCTTTCACCACTTTAAGAAAATAAATAAATAGCAATACAACTTTTGTAATTGTTACCAATGAGGGCTAGATGTTTTCCTCAACATTTACAATAAGAAGAAAGTTACAAATAGTCTTGTTTTTGTGTAAGGCCAGGGTCTGTAAGATCACTTTCGACTTGAGCCATTCAGCAGGGTGAGAAACAGACAAAAGTTGATTTCTGCACGGCCTCATTGCTAGATTAGACTTTCAGAGGAATCAGTGGGAGTAATGCTCACACTGCAATGTGTCAAATTCTCAACTGGACAATTTTTATATTTTCCCTTAAAGCCAAAATGAAAAACGGGAAAACAGTTGGTGGTCCACTATTGAATTCTATGCAAAAAAAAAAAAAAAAGCTGACCTACTCAGATGTGTCAGTGTTTTCTAGAAGTTTTATTTAATGTTAAACATGCTTGAGTTACCTCACGGCCTGCTGCTCTGTTGGTTGCTCTCTTTTTCTGAACCCTTCCCCCCTTCCTCAGGTAGAATATACAACAAATGGTCCCTGGCCAATACAATCAGATTTTTCCACGATCTTGTGTTTTGTTTTACATTCTTCCTCATACAATCTTGGGGGTGGTAACACACATACTTCCAAACTCTCCCCAAACAAAGACGCATTTTAAAACACATTGATTCTAGGCCTTTTTTAGACAATCGAATTAAGTGATAATTATTTTGAACTACAAAGTGAAGAGGAGGACGCTGTGAGAGATGGAAAGCAAGTTTGGACTGGGTTGAGGAGAAGTTGAATCTGCTTATGAGGATGTGGGTTGTTTAGATAAATGAAAGGTGACATGTCCTAACTCCTTCTCACAAAACCTGTTATACAAACAAATATTGATGCCAGACCGACGTTTGAGGTTGGAGAGTAAACACAGAAGCAATGGTGGCACTACACTTCACATAGTTCAGAAATGCTGGGTTTTAACTCTTGTGAATAAACGTATGTAACATATGTTTGCCCAAAAGAAGTCTTTCATAGAAATCTTGCCGTAGGTAATAAAACGGATATGTTGATGTATCAAGACATCAAACAGAAATGTGCCATGTTTGGTATACTGTATTTTTAAGGTGACCAAAGGGTAAATCGAAAAATTGTTCATCATATGGGCCGGACTAGTGACGTAAGAATGCTTCTGTGACTATGTACGTACTAGGCCAGCTGTCCGCGACTGGCGATTGGGTCAGTGATTCCCTGAGTGAGGAGTAGGGAAACTCTGATGCTAGTCAGGAAAAGAATGAAGTTTTATAGACGTGATCGGATTAGCTGGTTTGTTGCCCCTTCTCCCAAAATTCGTTTTGTAAACTCCACTGAACACGATGTTGCAGTTCGCATTTTTCTTTTAAGCCCAGAGTTGAATAAAAACATTTTTACCTATTTTTAAATTTTGCTTTCAAAAGGTAATGAGAAAAGTTGTATTTTTTTTAATTGAAAATGAAATGAACAAACGATGCAGAGATTTATGTCACTTCTTTTTGTCTTGTGTGTGAATGGAACATCTTTCAACGGCGAATGGAAGTTAGGTGGCTTCTTTGAAGTTATAGTAGAAGAACTGAATCTGCAAATGTCTCACGGAAGGACAGCAAGCGCATTTTCCCTCCATCATCCACCCTGGTTCCCCACTTTGGCCTCTACCACCATTCAAGGACTAAAAAGTCAGATAAAGCAAATGTATTGGGGTCTGGGGTCGCATCGTAATTGTCTAATTGAGCTATTCAGCCTGCAAATATCCAGCACAGGTCACATATGGGCAATAAAATTAGGATTTGTCACTTTGGGGTGTGGTCTAAACATATTATTTGTATTGCAACGATAGCATCAAATTGGTGTTAATATGTACCAAAGATCGTTCAGACATCAATAAACGTCAAAAAGAGATGAATCTAAAACAAAGTTTCACCAAGCTAATATCAAGAGGAAGTGAGATGATCTATCATCTCGTCCTGTTTCCTCCCTCCGACGGCTCTTCTATTAGGTAGCTCCATGACCCAGGAGACCTCACTTTTTACCATTCTTACCAAATTGATATCCATCTAAGAAAACGTGCGATATTTTCGAATAATCCAGAAAACCATTTCCACAATTAGAGATCCCCACTTTCTGTAGAAACAGCACCATGAAATGGCATCAATTAGCAAAAACCAGTGTGAAGGGTAAAAGAAATAATGCAATTCAAACTGTGAAAATATTATTTTATTCATAGAGCTTCACTCAGAACAGGCCTCTCTGGCGCCACACTCTCATTTCATATCAAACCCTCGTCCAAACCACACAAGAGCAGGAGCTCCGCGAGGACCGATCACAGGCTCGGTGCTTTTCCAGCAGCGCTAAGTGGAGAGGAGGAGAGCTGGATGAACGCCCGATCAGATTTCCGTATTCTGCGTCTTGCTGGGTCGCTTTGTGTGTCCTGAATCTCCTTTACAGCTCAGCTCGTTAATTTCCCATAAACAGGGCTGCGAATAAATATTTGAGGATGAAATATCCAACACGGACTGATGTTAAACACCGACTTAAGCCAAAAAGAAATTAGAAGACAAAATGATATGAGTTGGGAGGAAGAACAACGGAAAGACTTAGCAGATTGTGCTTTCAGGGAAACTCAGTTTAGCTTGGTTAAGTGGAATTAGCCGGATTAATATATTGACACTTATTTTAATTTAAACTAAGCTTATAAGGGATATACATTATATACATTGGTCTCTGTCTGCTAAAGACTGTAACCTGAGCCATTTACTTTAGTTTTAAAAATAAAATTGTTAATTTTCCATTTTTGGGGGCCATTTGACACAGAGTACATGTAAATGGAAAGATATTCATTATTATACATGAATATTCATCTTTTTGTGACACCACAATATCTGTTGCTGCTTGATTGTGCTCCTACTGTTAACAATGATCACCAGAAACCGTAATTAAGTCGCATATGCATGTGAGCAATCCTTGACTTCTACTCTGATCTCTGAAGAGCGAACATTCCCATCAGTGTGTCACATGTGAGAGAAAATGAGCACTGGTTAATACCTGCCTATTTATTTTATGCAAACCTGTTCCTTGATATCTAAATAAATGACGGTTGACCACACCCCTTTTCCGTGGTTTTTCAAAATTGCGGTGTGCTGAGTCACAGATGTGTTGCGATACAATGATTTTCGTCTTTTTTTCGGAGATGGCCGATGACTAGCTTATCAGGATTTTCTGGTTTTTAACTTTTTATTTCTTCCAAGTTACGGCTGGTGATCAGCTTGACGGGGATCTACATAAATAAACAGGAAACATCGAGATGAAGGTACTAGCCCTAAGTTTACTACTTCTGCAACTGCCACACTGGGCACTCCTCTTTAGTTGTAGCAGCACGAAGCTCCCCACATGAATTGAAATTGCTAGTGTGAGTTTTTCCTCCGGGAGCTCCAGTTTTAAACATGGATCTAAACTGTTGAGCTCCTGTTTATATTGTTGTTTACAATGACTTGTTTCTACTCTCCAGTTACATTTGAATAACTTTATTATGAATCATTTTAGAAGTTCAGTCTATTTCGATTATTAGATAAAACAGGCCAATTTCCTGTAACATCTTCATATGTTACTGTGTTATTACAAAAAAGGGTTATTTTTATCCATTTTTAATGACGAATAAAGTGAAATTGAAAGTTTTCATTAGTATTTCTAAAAGATCCAGGCGGAAAACCCCAAAATCTTATTTTTAACTATACCTCAAGAAAAAGTAAAAGCTTCAGTGGTGGTGTAAAAACTGGTGACAGTTGACAGATTTTTAAGCTCTAAGCTTTTGATAAAGCCCTCTAGCTTCCTCTCAGAGCAGCTAAGCTTAGGATTTGGTCCATTTTGTGCTCATTTTATTCTAATCACTACAGCTGTGTCCTGTAATCAGATATTAAAAATGCAGTTTAAACAAAGCCTTGAGAGCATTCAGGGCAGGATTTGCGTTTTAATGCACAAACATGAGAGAAAGCAGTGTTCAAAAGGCGTAAAAATATGTTTTTGCATTTTATTGAAAGATTACTAGAGTGTAAGCCCATTTATCTGCAAAAATCAGAAGGACCTGTAAAGGGTTGATAAAATATACAGTGTGTATGTAAATGTAGTACTTAATTAAATATATTAATTATTTCTTTAAAAATAAAAAATGTGGGGCTTGTTTCAAAACATTATAATATATCACCAGATAAATGTAATAAAGGACATTTAGACATCCAGTTCGAACAGAATGTTCTTTCTGTTCTGATATTTCTGAATTAAAAGAAAAACAGCACCTCTTCCACAAAAAATGTTTACCCGACACCCCCAAAAAGTCCAGTTCTGTCAGATTAGTTCATTGTTTTACTTGCTTAGCCTCTTAGCCACATCCTGATAGGCTTCTTCGATTTCGGTGTCTGCAGCACAGGTGTTGGTGAACTCTTCCTGTGCATATGCGCTGTTCAGATAGCGCCACACGCTGCTCAGATCACTGGGGATGTCATAGTTCCGATATTTCTTGGCAACAACCTGCAGTAAAAATGAACAAAGTAATGATCCGTCTTTTTATAATTGAAACCTGGCTGATGTGCATTCGAACAAGACATTGGGCAAAACCTTTTGGCAGGGAAGTGTAATAATCATTTATTTTCATCTATGACCAAAATACAGTGACTGAACAAAAAAGAAAGCTAAATTAAATTAAAATTTGATGTGACTACCGTTTGCCTTTGTAATAGAAATATTTAGAATCCTACGGTACTACTGGGAAATAGGAAGTTACATCACAACAGGAAGTTACAAGTTGCTTCAGTAAAGCAGCACCATTAGACAACAGTTCTCAATGCAGCATGTTTTAGTTAAATAAAGCCGCATTTTCTGTTACATTTTCTTAAACTTTGCTTCCACAGTCTTCTGTAGTTGGTTATTATGTATTAATATTCAACATCAGCACTCATGCTGGTTTCCTTGTTTATGTCTGAGTGAATTGGAAGATTGAGTGGAAACGGAGAGCCATCGACCAATCACAAGATGGGCTGGGTCTATAAAAAGCTAGTTCTGCGCACACTCTCTGTAATTTTGTTTTGTAAATTTACAAAATGCCATCATTATATACATTTATGAAAGCATTCTTTTACAGCATTTTTTTTGCACAGTGCTGTAAATTCTTACATTGTGTAAAAGTTGACAAGTTTAGGTTATTTTAAATGAAAATAAACTTTTTTTTTTGTCCAAACTGAAAAAACCTCCTGGTTATGTGATCTATTTGTTTTCTTGATCTGCAGCCGCATTTTTCAGCTAAATCCAAGTTTTCTGCTCTTTTCCTTGAGCTCACCTTGACGATGTGCAGTTTTGGCAGGAGGTTGCAGTCAGCCAGGGTCAACTCATTCCCATCCAGGAACCTGCGGTTGGAGGCCTTCTCTTCCTCCATGCTGTCTGCATCCACCTCATCCGGCAGGGGGCTCGTCAGGTACTCATCCAGCTTCCTAAGAGCCTTGGTTAAACCCTTCTCCAGAGCTGAAAACATCAGAATACTTCGATAACCAGTGTGATATTTAATCAATCGGTTCTGTTATTGCATTTAGTTAAAAACATATCATTTGTTTAGAAAACGCTGGAGCTGAAAGTTTTCTTTAAAATATTTTGAATATAATATTACACAATATTCAAACTATTTTTATTATAATAGTATTTCAATTCAGTACAAATTTAGTAAATTCATTCTATTGGACCGAATCAGCCAAGTTTCGATGTGATTTTATACAACCAGTGCACTTTTTACAAAGAGGGAAAGAGGAATCTACATTGTCTGAGATGCTGACCTGAGGTCTGTTGCTGCTTAGTCACTTTGAGTTGAGTTGTGGAGCATCTCTGGCTAATCGTGTAGCTTTGTGGGTGGGGCCATTGTATTGTTATGGTAATATTAATAGCTTCTCTATTGATAATAAACACTGGAAACAGGCTGGAAGCTGACAGCTAATTATCATAAAGATAATAAATACAATCAATGCTTTGTTTGTATCTTACGCACATGCTATCCAAAGAGTGGAAAGAAGAAAGAAGGCCGGGCCTCAGCATGTCACCTACATTTATACCCTCCTCCTTGGGCATGACGTTGTGCTCTAAGTTTTTCTCATCCTCCCACTCAAAAATAAACCCATTGAGTATTATCCTTTAACTAATAAAACACTGAAATGTACTAAGCATATGAGTCTAAATAAAATGATAGTATAAGAAGAATAAAAAGTAGATTTAAAAACTAAAGATCTAAATTTAAAGAAATACACGCTATTCTATGTCTCTAAATGACCACTAGATGGTAGTATAATACAATTATTGAGACGCTATTGTTTAAAAATTTTTAAATCCATTACAGTACCCACCACTCAATGCTGAATACTTACTTTAAAATCGCATGATATGACTTCACTGTTTTAATCGACTGCCACCTGCTGGTTTGGTATAGCATTTTGGGAACACAACTTTCTATGTTTTTTGCAGAACTTTTTTATTTATTTATTTATGATATTAATTTTCTTTTTTTGGCAAAACATTTTTTATTTATTTATTTTTTTTGCAAAACAATTGCTAGTGCCAAACTCTACTGACTGACCCACAGGAAAACATATTGAAGTTGGCCTTTATAAATATTTATGAATAATTCAGTGTTTTAATGAAACTGAAAAAAAAGAAGTTAACGACCTCTTTATGAAATGCTTGGTATTTACAACACCATCTCCATTCAGTCAGTTTGATCCACACTGACACGCTTACCTTCATTCGCATCTGGCTTTGTGTTTTTTATGAAAGCCGAGAACTTTGCAAATATGTCATTCCCAGCTGCGTTTGACTCCCGGTGCCGCGCTGCCAGTTTGGGGTACCTTAAACACCACGAGAGAAAAACATGTCGTTTTTTTTCTACTTTTCACTTTAAGTCCACAGAGCTTTGATTTGATCTTTGATGTGAATTTTGTACAATAAAGTAAAACCACAGAGCAGTGGCTGACCCTAAAATCAACCCAAATATTTAATTATATCAGCTCTCCATCAAACTGAGTTTCTTACTTGGTTTCCCTATAAGCTTTCTTATTTATTTCTAATTTATGTGGCTCACAGATTCTACAATGTTCATTATCCTAATGGAGAGATGTGGATCATCAGAGGGCCATAAGAAAACTGACGATGTACACTTTATACTTGTTAAAACAAATTTTGCTTTAATACAAATTATTTCCACAATTAAGTGTAAACTAATATTACAAAGTTCTAATCAACTGCTTTGAGTTTCCGCTCTCTTAATGCTTTTGTGTGATATTTTACCATTTAGTGCAGACAAACTTTATTTTATTTAACTTATTTAAGAACTTGCAAAATCACAGGGTGTTTGTTTATAATGGGTCCAGTATCAAATCTAAGATTTGAGAAGAGAAATCTCGGTTTTTGTAAAGGTTTAGTATAAATGAGCATACTTCGGTGGTGCCAAAACCTCCTCCAGGAACTCCTCGATCTTGTTCACATCCGTCTTCACCTCACCATTGAAGGTCAGGAATGGAGGATGAGTTCCCGGAGCCAAATTATGCAAATCCGCTGGTTTTCTGGAAAAAGAATCAAGTTAACCGATCGTTTCTTAGCTCAGAAGCAGAGTGTCAAAGATATAGCAGAACATCCCGTTCAGTCGTATAGTGTCCTGTGAGCAGAGTAAATAAATATATAATATTACTGTCTTTCCAAATTACCCTAATCAAAAGTTTCAATGCCAGCCTGAAGTCTCTTGAGGTAGTTGTCGATGAGGTTCTTTATCTTCTGTGTTGGTAAAGCAGCCCATAGTTCCGGGAAAAAAGCTTCCAACTCTTGTAAATTCTTGCATGAATGGCATGCTTGGGTTCTCCACAGAGTGGTCAATAATATTGAGGTCAGGAGACTGAGATGGCGACTCCAGAACCTTCACTTTGTTCTGGTGGAACCAATCACAAGAGGACTTGGCTTTGTGTTTTTGATCGCTGTATATATTAGCTATCATTTTAATCTAAGAAATACTTCTGTGGTTATTAACAAATCAAGAAGAGAACCATATTTGTATTTGTAGCATCGTGGTCCAAATCCATCTATTTTAACTGGTGAGCCTGTGGTAGCTTTCTCTTCATTCAGGTGGTTCATCACACATGTGGAGGACCGCACACTTTCTACAATGTTTTTTGCCACATTACAACAGGAAGGAGGATATTTCTAACTGAGAAACAGAACACCCTCTTCACCCCGTTGACAAAAATGCATTGTCTACATCTAAAAAGTAACAAAGATTTGTCTTAATTTTGTGGTTTTGAATGTCTCTCACCTCTTGAGGTCGACAGTGGTGACGTTGAAGACAACACCTTTGAGCCAGAGTATCATGAAGAGGCGCTGTGAGAACGGACAGTTCCCGATGCTCTCGCCATCAATTCCAGCCTGCAGGACACACACACACACACACACACGCGCATGACATCTCATCACCTGCAGAGGTCAGTAAACCTTCATCTCTCAAAACTTCCAGGGAAAGGCTGGACTGGACTGAGAATATAGACATCTAGCCCCATCTGCTGGTGTAGCTGTGGAACTGCTAATACATATTTAAGCAATCCTTTTATTACTAAATGTTGTAAATGTCACATGAATAAAGAATGTTTACATTTTTAGAATGTACAGTTTTGTCAGCATTCTTGTGTTTCTGATTACAAAGTTAATTTCAAGTGACTTGAAATCGAGACTCCAGAAAAGCATGATCACACCCCTAGTTGTACAAAAAACATCACTGCTTTATTTCGCCCCTTGGCATCTTTTACGATATTATTGGTGGTAATTTTTACAAACCACAAATTTTCATGATCCACTTCTTTGTAAACAGACACATGCCAACCTATAATGCCAGTGAGTACAGTGGCTGTATTTATTCAAAGTCATGTGTTTGATCTCTTCATTTGTTTTTTGTTCGGATTCAGTCTGGGATTCATTTGGAACCGTACCGAGATGCTTTTTAGTCAATTGTTTCATCCGATCAAGAGTTTGGTTGTTGCTTTCTCACCTCCCCAAACTGAACTAAAAAGAAAAAGAAACTCTAGTTTGATTGAATCGAACTAAACAAATCAGGAGTGAAAGCCTCCCCAAACTAAAAAAAGAGTGAGTGAGGTGACAAAATGCTTGTTTGGAATCAGCTTCTCTCTCTCTCATTGATTCTAAAGGGACTTTGGGGGGTCTGCTGGTGCTCACATCGGGCGAGAGGTGGGGGTACACCCTAGACAGGTCGCCAGTTCATCGCAAATGGGAAATTTTACAATTTAAAAAACAGAAATATGGCAGCGGTACCAAAAATAATTGAAACCCCATTCCTCAATAAGCTGCGTGATTTGATACAGAGGTAAGCCTTCTACAGATAACTTCTGTATTTTTCACGTAATTAAATTAATTTAATTTAGTGCAGTGAAAACTTATGGAAAAGGTGCGGGAGTCGAACTTTCAAATTAAGAAAAGAGTAAAACACCCACATCCCTCACAGTTGCGACACATGTGTAGGAGAGTGGCTTTACTCCAAAAAATCCAGAAATTCGGAATCAGCTTCTCTTGTAGATTTCAATTGGAAATTTTACAATTTAAAAAACTGAAAATAGCAAAAAAGGGCAGTGGTATAAAAAAAATAGCACTTCATTAAGCTGTGTGATTTGATACAGAGGTAAACCTTATAGCACAAATTGAGTTGAAAAGGTCCAAAATTCTGCTATTAATTTACGAATTTGTAGCCCTATACAATAATAAAAAGTTACAATCATGTAATAAATGCGCTGAAAATTTAGATTATTTCTGTATTTTTCACATCGTTCTAGTGATCAGTATACGATAAACATCAAATGTTATAGAATATAGGCTTTAACGTGACTGAAATTCTCCAAAGCTAAATAAACGTGTTGATCTGTGGTGTCCACTGCACTGGAAGGGGATAATATAGTGTGGTCTTGAAATCTGTGTGTTCTAAAAAAAAAATAATGTAGTGCAGTGAAAACTTATGGAAAATGTGCGGGAGTTGAACTCTCAAACTAAGAAAAGAGTGAGTATTAAAACACCCGCTCCCCCACAGTTGTGACACATGTGTAGGAGAGTGGCTTTACTCCAAAATTGCAAAAATTTGGATTCAGCTTCTCTCGTAGATTTCAATTGGAAATTTTACTTGTTTAAAAACTGAAAATAGCAGAAATATGGCAGCGGTACCAAAACGTGACAGCACCCCATTTCTAAAATAAACTGCGTGGTTTGATACAGAGGTAACCCTTATAGTACAAACCATTCACTTTTGTCCTTACTTGTATTTTATGACTGAAGTGCTTCCTTATGTTTCATTCCAGAACAAAAAAAACGATTAGCATGAAATGTTTTGGAAGATGGGCTTTAACGTGCCTGAAAGATTTGTAAAAGCTAAATAAACATGTGTTGATGTGAGACGTCCACTGTACTGGATGCAGGGACCGAAGGGGTTCATACGGTTGAAAAAAAAAAAAAGTTAGCATCTCCAAATAGACGACTGTATTCGTTTTCCTGAATTCTAATGAGCAACAGAGCGAGTGACGGTGTTGATCTCACGCTGCAGGAGATCAGGTGTCCAAAACACTCGCGACTCTATTAAAAGAGTGGCTATAGCTTACACCGTGACATTATACCCAGCACAATATGAATTATGCACACAACATTCATTATCCACCGTCCTAGTTATAGGATGAACATGAGCAGCGTACGCTCACAAACAGTGAAGGAATTCCTGGGGTGCGCATGTTTTTAACCGATTCTTGACAAAGCAATGGGAGAGTGGGTTTACACGGTCTCTGGACGTTCAGGGAATTTCCAGTTTAACACATCTGTCCCTTCTGGTAAATGCAGAACAGAGAGAAAGCTAAATGAGAACAATGAGCCGCTATGATCTGGAAAGTGCCAAACAAAAGCCTGGTTTGCAATAGGACCGGCATTACAGGGCTGTAAACACACAGGGGTGTGTGAGAGACACACAATGAGGTTTTTATGGAGCTAATTACTAAACGAAAGGAGAGTTATCTCACTGTTATATGCACAGAATTCGTTTTGGCAGTGGAACACATTGGAAAAATGTGTCACAGAGTAAAATTCTCTTTTTGCTTTGGTATAAAAAGCTTAAAACAAATTCTCTAATTGCTGCTGATTAATGTTAACTCCTAAATAAAGGTTTAGCCTTTTCCCACTATGTTCAGAGGCCATTTCGGTGCATTATGTAGCAAGGCATTATTACGTAATTAAATATAAAATAAACAATGTGCAAAATTAACCATTTTGTGTATTTGAGTGCAGTTCTACTAACATTATTTTACATGTATTGCTTTAAAAATAATATTTAATTCGTTTAGCTCAAATCTTGCGTAGTTACGAAAATGAAACAAGCATTTAAACAATTTTTAAAATGCATTGTTTGTATTTTTCAGTGCACTCCGACACTCTCCTTACCTTGACGAATAACTCAATATCAGGTTCCTGACTGTCTCCCATTGTGGACCCTTTCCTAGATTGAGAAAGCTCTCCTGATCGGTCCCCTACATCCTCTCAGCTCTAATAACGGGATTTGGGATGTCAAAATGTCAAAGTTTGGATCTGTTGAGCTGTGTTTGTTCAGATCTCCAGCAGCAGCCAATGAGAGCGGCTGAAGCTCAGATGAAAGGTGAATCCAGCGCTCTCCCAAAAAAAAAAAAAAGCACACACATGCACACAGGCAGTAGGTGACCGGCTTCAGCTGAAGGCAGTGCTTAGCTTTGCTCCACCCCCTTGGATGAATAGATCTGGGGATGAGCTTGAGTGACACAGTAAAGATGAAATGATTGTGGAACCTGAAGTTATCTGGGCTACCATTACGTTCCTGTCCAGGTGGAGTGGATCGTAGCAATGTGGTGTGTTCATGGCCCAGAAACTCAGAAGACTAGCGGAATGGGCTGCATTCATTTTTAATGGCGTCTACGTCACAGGCGGTTCGCTGGCAGGATATATTTGATCGTCCGCTGAGTCTTGCAAGATTCTCCTGAATATTTCATGAGCTGGTTTTGGTTTATAGAGTTTTCGTGTGAACCTGTGAAGTCAAGATGGCTTGGCTACATACAGACGGCTGTCCTGAATAGCAGGGGCAAGGGATGAATGCTCAGAAAGTTTATTATTTATTATTTGTGCTTTGTTTTGATCATCGTAATTCATCAAATTGGATGAGGAATCCCATTTTTGTATTTAGATCAATTATTCCATTTCATTTACCCCTTACCCTCTTCCGAAGCCTACCCCTTAACCCTTGAAACCAGGGGCTGAAAAATATGCGTTTTTAAAATGGGACACCCCTACAAGTTGTATTCACTCGCCAAATAGTTCTGAAGGATCAGCAAATGCACCACACCTGGTAGTTTTCACATTTTAACGTATAAACATAGTCGTATTTTGCCTGAAATTCCCAAACTGTGGCATTCTTCACTCTATAAACCGCAGTTTCCCAAACTTTTCAGCGTGTAAACCCCAAATTACCTTTGATGAACACCCTGCGTAATTGCGTAGTCCCTGTGGTTATACAGTGCATTACACCTAAAAATTGTAAATGTAACGAAATTTAACCAATGGAGTACAACGAAGTCAGATGGAGATTTATCATATCTGTCACAGAAAGTCAAAACAAAGAGGAGCAGCGCTCACTAGTGTTTGGGGAATGATGTTGCAGGCAGGCTACACATAATGAGGCTTAAGGCCTGATTTAACCTTTTTTATTTGCACTTTAATATAAAATGAACACCTCATTTTAGCTCAGGCTTAAGTACTCGAAAGATATTTAGCAATTACTAATTGTAATTATAACAATTTCCAGTTGTTTTTCAATGAATTATTCCCAGTACAGAAATCTCCGATGGGTTCAATGTAATCCCAGCAGTTAATGGTTAACCTCTGCATCGTTGTCATTCACTAATGGTTTTGCAGAGGCAAAGTTCTTTAAAATCTACTCATAAAAGTTCCTGGTCATGCGTGAGGAATATTTTACAGCTCTGTGTGCAGCTTGATCATTGTTCCAATTGGGAGTGTCACATTCCTGATGCTGCTTGACATGATAAAAGCGCTTTCTCCCTTCTTCAAATGTTTTGAAATGTATGTTTATGATGTTGTTAACTAACATCTAGTTTAACAGCTCCTTTTCTGAAATAAAATTAATATTTTAATACTAACTGTTTGGTTTGAAATACGTTTGCTGTCTCTCACTGGTTGTGGAGATTTAGCCAGAGACAGTGATTGGCTCTCTGTTTAACACCGCCTCTAATGGCGTATTGTAAAATTGTTTTTTCTCTGTGGTTAGAAAAGCTCTTGTTATTAATAGTCTTTTAAAAAGTTCTACTTTTTTAGTATTTACTGTATTTTAGGTATTTTTTGTGAAAAGTTGCATTTTTTTAATAGACGGGTAATATTCAATTTAAAAGTTTTAAAAAGTTTTAACTTTAAACAATATTAAGCTTCCACGATTTCTTTCAAACATTGATTTTTGTGACAACTTAACCAAATTATTGTTATATGTTTTTGTACAACACATAATGTAAAATAATTTCGGTAAATTATAACTAACTAAAATGACTGGTGTTTGTTTAGCTAACTTATGTTTAAGCTAAATAAAACTGCATTATCTGTTACATCTTCTTAAACCTTGCTTTCGAGTCTTCGTACTTGGTTTAGAACTTTTAGGGGTGTAACTCTGCTCATAATATAATTTTATGTTTACGATACGATATTAGGGGTGTAACGGAACGCTAAAATCGTATTCGGTTTGGTACAGTGTCTTGGAGAGTTCGGTTCGGTTAATTCGGTTTGGTCCAAAAAAATAAGAACTTAAATAATCTTTATATTGAAAAGCTGCCAATAAACAATAGAATTCTTGCATAAAATAAATAAAAGTGACACATTTGGGTGATATTTTAAATAAATTGCACTCTATAAAGAAATACACATTTTTTTAAATAAAAAATTAAATACTGCAACTAGTTAGGACCTGAAAACTTTTAACACTAGCAACAGCTTCAGCTTGTAACTCAACAAAACTAACTTTTTAAGTTTTAGGCTAAACAGATGAACCTATCCACATTTTCTGAAGAGAGCACAGATCTGGTTGCAGTGACAATATCTCCAGCAGTAGAAAATGTTAGATGTGTTGCCTGGCCGATCTCCGTGGAACAATGTCGGCATACAACTTTACATTTATCCACTCGTCTATCCCCATTATGTATTTTAACAGAGAAGCCAAAGTGTTCCCAAAAAGGAGACCGTCTTTAAGCTCTGGCTTCTCTTTTGCTGTTGGCATTTTCTAACTCGTGCTCTGCTACTAGGAACAATGTTCCTTCCTAGGAGTTTCCGCACGGATGCTATTGAGTGACGCACAGTAGAGCTGCACGTCACTCAATAGCGTCCGTGCGGAAACTCGCCTAGGAACATTGTTCCGCTGCGCTTAATATCACGCTAATAATACATTTTATATTATTTAATACAAATACCGGATACCGAAACGGTACGCAAGTGTACCGAACCGAACAGGCCGTACCGAAACGGTTCAATACATACCGTGAACCGTTACACCCCTATACGATATGCATCACAATATTTTCAGCCCACAAAGCTAAGAAGGCTAGGGTCTAGTTTGATTTGTTTTAGAACATTTGATACCATCCTTCCACTAGGGGGCAGTGTTAATGTTTGCATGAAGTGATGTAGAGTGACAGAGAGAGCAAATTTTATAATCTTACTAGTTTAAAATTTGAGTAAAGGATAATTGTCTCCTAATAAATATTACATAAAACAAAAAGTAAAGTTAAGAAGTTTCAGATGTGACTTGAGAAGAGAAGCCAAGCATTCATCTAGCCTCCTGGACTGTTCCGATCCCCCAGTTAATGATTATTCCTGTTCATCAGTGTCACAGTGATTTCTGCGCAGGAAACCAGTGGAGATTCAATCAGTTCTGGATCTCTGACCCCTGACCACGGCAGTCAGTGAGCAAGCACACAAACTTTTGAAACCTCTGGGTCTCTCTTGTTAATGATCAAGAGGAAAACTCAACCTGAAAGAAAAAGGGCTGAGGCATTTGGAAACTGCTTGTGTCAATTTGCCATTCAATTTTTTGTTATACTGCACTCAAATCTTTTATAATGTATTATGTCAATTAATACTAAACACATTAATTTGGCAAACAATTTTAACTATTATGCTTTTATTATAAATAAAAACATTTTAATGGCTTAATGTATGCATTTTTTCAAATTGTAAACTTTTCTGTGGTGACACCTGACATCGAAATAATGAACATTTCCATGTTTAGGCATTTTAATTGGCCTAAATAACAAATGCTAAGTTAAATATAAATATTTGATTTGTTTCAGATTGCATCGTTCTGATTAAAACTTTAAATAAAATATTTTAAAAAGTAATAAATGCACCAGCTGCAACTGGTGGCCTCTGGTTAATTCGTATCAATAATACTATGTATTTACTTATGTGTGTTTATTATAACAAAATTATGAATTTTATTGTGTTTTAAGTCGTTTTAATTGCGTATCATACGTCATCGCTGAGTCAATTCTGTAATTTATACCTTTTAAAAAATAAAACACGAATATAAAATAAAGTCAATTCTATCTTCAGAGGCCAAAGGTCAAACATAAAACCAACCACACCCGAAAGACCTTCAGACTGGAAAATAAAAGTGAAGCTTATTAAATCCTTAATAAAACAAAGTTAGTTATTTCATGTGTTGACCTTGACAAAGAGCGAGATCTCCGGCTGATTCGGGTCGGGGACGGGAGCCGTTTCCTCCGCGGCGCTGCTCTCCACACTCCTCAGACTGTAGTCCACAATCTCCTCCGGCTCTGGAGACATTTCCTCGGACAGACTGAATGCCATCACCAAATCATCCTGGACTAAAGAAGGCTTTTCATCGCTAGGGTCTTCCGTTTCTTCCTCGGTTGAGGGCGACTGTCCATCCCCATTGAGGAGCGACGCCGCCGCTACCTCACTTTCCAACTTCTCCTCTCCATCATGTGAGGTTGGCGTCTCCTTTTCCTCTTCTTCCTCTTTAAGTTCTTCCTCTTGAAGTGTTCCGTTGGTGCCCGTGTTTTCTCTGGTCTGCAACGTGCTGTAGATGGGCTCAGCGAGTGCCCCATGATTCTCATATTTCGGCTCCGTGTCAAAAGGTGCTTCGTAGATATTTTCGGTAGTTTCCGTGATTTCTTCGTAGATGTTTTCTTTGGCGTTTTGAGCCATGTTCGAGACTCTGAAAGGCGTGTGGAGAAGCTAAACGTCGAGTCTAGGCTCTCACCTGTTCGGCGGAAGGGTTCGATGACTTATAAATGAACTTTGGTCGATGTGTCATAATCGGAGAGCAGGGAGTTAAAAATCAGATCCTACCAAACAAGTAACGTTTGAGTTTTTATTTGTAAAATTATAATACAACAAGTGTTTTAAACTGTTAGACTTAAAAAAAGTCATGGCCACGATAATACCCTGCAAGAACGTAATAATTTGTTATAAATCGTTGGTTTGCCATCCATAATCTTCTGGATGGAGGGTCATTTTTGTTTTTGTTTTTTTTCCACAATTCTGGAGTGAAACTCAAACGTCATGCTTGGTTGTGACCACCAGGTGGAGTGAGGGGATTATTTACAGCATGAAAGTGGGATGACAGAAACAGAAATGTGTGTTTCAAACCAAAACACCAGAAATGTGCCCCCTGATGAGCTGTGTTGCCCCTGGTTTATTTGAATGTTATTAATAGGAAAACGCTCACTTATTGTTGTTGTGTGGAGCAACGTTTTAATTTTCATAGAAGAATTTTGGACCTTTTCAACATAGTAACTTTTTTTTTTGGTCAAGTGGTCAAAAATACTTGATGCCACGTATTGAGTAATGGCATGTTATTACTCTTCCTATCATATTCCCCTGATCTGATATGAGAGGGATACATTTGTAGCTGTTTTCCAATTCCAGATTACCATATACTTTCTCTCGAGTGACCTGTCTTCCTGTGTCTTGGTCGGAGGGGTCCAGTTTCAGTATGTCCAGTATGCGACAAATGACTGGATGACTGCTTGACTGATTTATATGATTTTATATAACGTTTTATAGGAATGTCTACTTTTACACTAAATTCAAATTAGCATTTTGGACAAACCATTGATGACTGTGTGGGATGTGGGTGTTTTAGTACCCACACTCCTGCACATTCCTCCACTCTGAACTAACTGAGCCTTAAACCCTATCTCTAAAGTGGCAGTCTCACCTAAAAAGACGAGCAGTGACTGCGAGATGCAACCTCGCTCATTTTCAGTGGGTATGCGACTGTTGGTGACAGGACGTGTTTTTTTTATTAATTAGTAAAAAAATAAAAAATAAAAAAAAAACATGAATTCTGTGAGACTCCTTTCAAAGTCACCAACTTTCCAAAACGCAATGCCATTAAAACGTAGTTTTGGAGGAAATAATTTTTAAAGTTATGCCTTTTCCCATAGACTTGTATTGGGTGGAAATTATTCTGCAGGCAGGGCTCTGAAACTATGGCTGTGAGAGAGTTGCGTGTGCGCATGTGCACCCTCACTCTGACTGTCGTGGCCGTGTCCATGTCACACTTAAAGTAGCCTCATATTAGCCCAATGGCAGTAGGCGGAGTCACTGTGTTCATATTCCTTTAAAGTCTATGCTTAGTACTGAAACACTCCTCTTTATATGCAAATCAACTCTCATTAATTCACTTTGTGACACTTTAAGTACAGTCGAAATGGTAAAAATATGTTTTATACGTAGACGTTTTAATACCTGAAACTTCTTCAAATAATTTTCCACTATTGTTTCTGTACTTTCTCTCAAGTACGAGAGACACCGAAATATAGTAACAACAAAACTTTTAAGTTATTATTTTTATTCAAACTAGAAAACAAATGAAGGAATATCTCAAAACGTATCGTTCGGCCTTTCTTTCTGAAGTAGTTTTTTTAACATGACAATAATTATTCGTCACAATAAAAACCGTTACTGTGGATTATCTCTGGTACTTTTGTTCGACAGGTACAGTAATCACCCCAGCAACAACAAACAGCGCGTTGGCGGCGGCCAATGAGGTAGAGCAGCCGCTTCTGTCCTCACTTCCTCCGGCGGCGCGGGGTGGGTTTGTCCTGGCATCATCAGCCAGCACGCAGCCATCTTGAACTGAGCTCTAACTGCACTAGCGAACACCTCGCTTCGGGATGGAAGGAATTTATTAATCCAGAAGTGATTTCAACCGGATTTTCAGGTGCCAAGCTACAAAGTCTTTGGAAAGCTGACGTCGAGGTTGAGGAACATCCGGTTTGAGGCGGACGTCCCCTCCCGTTTTCCTTGTCCGTACGCTGTGTGCAGTTTCCGAGGGGGCCTGGGAACTGTCTGTGCTTGAGTTCACAATAGCCAGTCTTTTAAAAGTTTTTTAAAAGTAACCAGGAGATGGTTTTGGGTTATGACCTGTTGGTTGACGCATCTTCGCGGAGAGTTGTTGCTTTGCGTCACCGGTGACCTGTTGTGCCGTTATGCGTCTGGATACACTTCTGCATCCATCTGGGTCTTTTACTATGCGCGCCGGAGTTTGGCATTGATGTGGATCTTGGTAAGCTGGTGTTTGGCAGCTGCCTTTCCTGCGAACTGAAGGTTGTTGAGATCAGACTGGGACTTCCAAGAGCCACTTTGGAGGATAAAGACACCTTAAAATGTCAGCGAGAACACCACTACCTACAGTCAATGAAAGAGACACAGAAAATGTGAGTATGACAAGAGCTGTGTTCTCTTAAAATAATAGTTTTTGAATTTACTTAAGTTGAAAATAGGTGCTACCTTGTCTGTTCCAGTTTTAATGGCACGTTTACTATCGGTTTTAAAAGAATACGCATATGGCAAGCCACTTGAACATTGCACATCTTTTCACCTGACAATGCTTAAATGTATTAAAGCAGGGGTGTCAAACTCATTGTCACCGAAGGGCACATTGGCATAATGGCTGTACTCAAAGGGCCAGATGTAACTTTTAAATGTAAAACGATGTAATCGAATGTAATGTAAAATAAATGTAACTACTCCTTAATGTTAAATAACTTATTATTTATAACTTATTCAAGTGAGAATTCAGTTGCATAGAAACAATTATAAGCTTGTTGTTCTAATATAAATCCTTTTGATTTTTGTCAGCTCATGAAAACCCACATAACTCCATTAATGAACGATTAAACTGTCCAAGTGAATAAAGAAAACTAGCATTTTTGTAATTCGTTGCGGCTACCTTAGGCCAATGTAGTTTTTGCAGGGAAATGTAGTTTTTTTTATATTTTCGTTTTCGTTTTTTTTTTCTTCTTTTTTAAGACACTCAAAACTTTTAAATTCGCCGCGGGCCTTGAGTTTGACACATGTGTGTTAAAGGGTGCTTTCAATGGATTCCACAATACTCCGTTTTATACCGAACCCTTCAGTACACCCTCCTCGGATTTGTGAACCACGTTATTTTTATTTTCTCATCTGAATAACTCTTGTACCGCTTTCCTGTTGCTCAGTTGGTAGAGCATTGTGTTGACAACGCAAAGGTAGTGGGTTCAAATCACAGGGAAAGCAAGATAAAAGAAAATGTGTTCATTCATTCAAATGTAAGTCGCTTTGGATGAAAGACTGTATTATCATTAGTTTACGCATGTGAAAAGGCAGATGTCAGGGAAAGAAAGAAATCCGGACCTAAAGGAACAACTCTTCAGGAACTGCAATTGTCTGCAGATTTTATCACACAAATTGCACCCCAAGGGCCTCTGAGTTTTGACCCTTTGCATCATGTACAATATCGTTTGTGTTCATCGCTTATGATCCACGTAGCAAATGATAGTCCACACAAAGCTTTCTTCAATTGTAGTTGCGTTGGTAAGTAATCATGTAGAGAAATCTCTAAATCTTTTTGGACTCATCACAATGCTTTTAAAGATATCTGTAATTATGTCATTTATTGCTGAATTGTCACAATTCTAACTAGAAATATTTCTTAATTGATAATAACTCAAATTGATGATTCCATTTACAGATATCCGCCATTTTTTTTTATTAGTAGTGAATGAAATAGAGATATCTACAAATGTTTACAGATGTCTGTAAATATAATGAACTAAAAGTAGTTCCAATTGTGTTGGGGAGATCTTTAGAGGTATCTGTGATTTATTTCTAGCAGAAAAACAATTTGATATCTGCAATTAAACTTCTGCCTAGTTACAATATATTTAGAGATATCCTTAGTTACAGTTGCAACTAGTCACAACTCGTTTGTCTGCAGATATTTTCCAATGGATGGTTTCTAATGACTAGTTGAACAAACATTGTAAATATCTTTAATCACCCAGTCACATTGTAGAGATCTCTACTGCACTTGCAACTAGTTAAATTACAGGTGTAGATATCTGTAATTGGAACTATGATGAGTCAAAGTGAGTTGCGACTAGTACAGAAAGAGGGTGGAATGGTGAAAAGGCTTGCCATACACACACTGGGGGCAAGAGGGGGAACCGGCACACATCCGACTTCCTCTAGCATTATTTCCTCCACAGAGATAAAGAGTTTCCTTTGCCTTGCTCTTCGGTCTCTGTATGTGTTTTCCAAATGAAGAATATGGTGTTAAACAGAATTATTCAAATCAATACATCTTGTAATTTAAGATTTTTTTGTCAAAAGTGTTTAAATATACCGTTGCTTAAAAATGTAGCTGCAATCTGTTGAAGACCCTCATGAGGAATATTTGAATGCTTTTGAAAAGCAACACCATTGAGTTTTTAACAACATTTGCAGTCAGTTTGGTAGTACAACCTTTCTTGATAGTTTTATATAGATATTCATCACTCCAGTTTGTTTGTATCGCCTACACTTGCTTTTCAACCATTCTCTTTTGTTTTTGGAGGGTTTTCCCACCATGTTTTGTACCCTTTAAATCCAATTAATATTTCTACATCATACCTGGGTTATAGCTTCAACATAGACCCCCTACGCCAGAGTCTGATTTGTACCTCAAAAAAGTGGTAATGATTTGAAAGTGTTGTGGTTTCATATACGAGCGATTTCAAGTGCGATTGATTGAAGAAGTGCACAAATCTAGCCGTTTGCGTGACCATTTTTTTTTTTTATCAAAGTACAAAGATCGATGGGTTATTTCATATGGTCCCGTTCAGGAAAATAAACACAAGTGAAGAACTCAATACTCCGCAAATCCACTCAGTGAAATGCCACCTACAAGTGTTTCGGAAGTGATGTTTCATACGCAGAAGTATAAATTGGGTTTTAGCTATGTTTTTTTTTCTTGCCTGTTTGGCAAGACTAAATTAGTCCAAGCCTCCTGTTGATCAATCCCTGGAAGAACCAATACATAGGAAGCTGAATCAATAGAACCTTGACTGGGAGATTGGCAGCCTGTTAGCCAATTAGAGCAGGGGATCAGTGTTATAAAACAGCCAATGAGAGGGGATTTCTGACTACAACGTGTAGCTTGTCTAAACAGTTGAGAGTTTTAACACACACAAAAAAAAAACAATTATCATGATTATCGTTTCAACTCACCCTCTAAGTCAGGGGTGGTCGATCGGGGCGTGAAATTGAAACAATATCAGCCGATCGTCCATCCCGTCACAGTTCAGTAAAGTTAGCTGCAGATTCACGGATTCGGTTTTCTCTGCTCAATAGCTCGAGACCAGAATGTTCTTAGTAAACAAATAACACATATTTTTAATCTGTGTTATGTAGCGGACAAACTACAAAATGTTTTTTTTTATCAAAACAAGTTTCCCTCGGCATTCGCAGAAACACATTACTGTCTATGAGCAACCCGCTGACATGGAATCGCTTAGGGACCGTCTGCAAATGACCAGATCCAAAATATGTTTTACCCAGAATATGCTTCATACCTTCATTCTAAATAACTCTATTACAACCAAAATCAAGCAACACGCAACTCCTCACCTGCGTATTGTACTGAACGACTCAGTTTCAATAAATATTGAAATATTTATCAGAGCATCATTTTTATTCTTGATTATTTCGATCAAAGCTCCCGTAAAAATCACTCTATTACCACCAAATTCAGGTCACACACAACTGTTCTAATGATTCAATTCAGTGCAAGTTATCAAATTAAACTCACGTTATTACAAAAAATGTAAATAAATAATTATTATGTGTGTTTTGTCAATTCTCAACAAAGTTGAAAATAATTGATGTTGATGTTTTACATTTTTGTAGCGGGTAGATCATTTTGACTCGGTCGTTTTAAAAGTAGCTCGCAAGCTGAAAAAGTGTGAGCACCCCTGCTCCAAGTGAATGGTAGGGGAAACCCTGCGATGCATCCATAAGCACTTTGCATCAACATCGGCACTTGTAGAAATGGGATGTGATCTGGAATATTGCACGGAAGCAGCCCATCAGCTTAAAACTTAACAAGCATTTGTGTTTAAATGGCTGTTTTTTATTAATAGAAGTCAAACCTTGAATGCTCAAGTGGTCTCTAAAGCACTTTCAGACACTGTATCTATCAAACGTGACGTATAAATGAAGTTTATTGTGCTGCTGCAGCTCTCGTGCGTCATAGGCTAGAAAAAGAATGCAAAGAAAAGCTAAGTGTCCTTACCTGCCTGATCATGTGGCTCTCCGCTGCTTAGACCTTGAGTGACGACTATTCCCTTCTTTGGTGCCTAGAGAGAGTGCATCATCTGCTCCGGGTTGGACTCTGATGACAAGTGTTGGAAATGCTTTCAGGCTCATCTGAGCATCGGTCTGTGCCAAGAAATCAATGAGCTGTCAGCATCACAAAAACCAGCGAGCATCAGTTTCGTGGCGTTCAGATCGCCTGCGCTAGAATGAAATGCTCACACTCAGTCAAGAGGCACCGCATAGCTGTAGTAAGTGTTCGCTCTTTGTTTTGAACTAGGCTGATTGAATTAAGGATCAAGGGAGTTAGGCTTTTGTTTTGAGCTAATCTTTACGGAGTCGAGTGACATGAGAAGATTTTAACGTAATGCACTTGAACCTGGTCCAAGCTTTGAGCTGTTTATTCCATTGTTTTACCTAGACTCGTCGTATTCACTGGTTTTAGGGTGTGATGTGGACTTTTTAGATGCTTTGAGGAATATACATTAAGGATTTTCAGCTGCATTAATGTTGTTTTCTAGGTAGAACGCACTTTAATAGGTAAAAATATCTGCGTGTTCTGGAGTGTCCTAGATGAGCGTTCCTGTACTAGAGTGGGAATATAGGACATCGTTTTTTTTTTTCTTTAGAGACACATATGTTCCTGAATTTGGCACTTTTCTTTTAAAATACATTTCTGTTCTGTTCTTGCTTTAAATCTACTTTCAAAGCTTAAATATTCAAGGAAGCCTACTACGATAAAGTTGGGTTTGGAAAAGCAACAGACTTTTTAAACAAACTAGATTTCTTTTGCTAAGAAAATGTGTAACTTGAGACATTAAGCTGCAGGGCGACTAAAGTTGTTTTATGGCTGGAGAACATCGATGATTTTTGGATTCAAGGATCATGAAATATTTGAAATCAAGAAAAAAAAACAAGTTTACTAACCCCCCCCCCCCAGTTCACGCCATACATAGAAAAGAGTAGTTAAATGAACTCTGATTATACTGAAAAACCTTTTAGAGATATGAAAAAAAATCCCTGATTACAGTTTTTTTTTATATGTTTGATTTATAGCATTACTTTATTTGGGAGTTCACAGCAAACATGTTTAACGTTGGGTAAATCTAACGTGGTAGAGAAATCCATTAGAGCACTGGAAACGGTGTCTCATGAACTCTACACGTGTCGTTGGGGTGCGACACTGGTTCCAGAGATATCACTGCAGATCAAAACCAGTAAGATGTCAAGTCACTCGCTGCCATTGTTTTGTATCTTTGGAGCATAGGGTGAGCGCATATTCTGCAGAAGGTCAGAGGGGGAGTTCACCGTTAAAGATAAAAACGGAGCGCACATCGAGGTACACTATGGAGACGAGTTAAATTAGCAATCGTCAGAATCCAAATGCCATCCATGTGCTTTTTTACTCTTTGTGCTATGTTAATGTTCTACCTTTAATCGTCATCATATCGAAAACTAACATTGTTTCACATTTGATTAGTTACACTTTAACCAAGACGAGTCGTACTATAAACCAGTTGAAAGTGGCATACTGAAGGAAAACAAATGTGGACACGGATGAATTGACTATTGATTATCTTGAGATGAGTGGTAATAAATCAGAATCAACCTTGACCCAAATCTAGACTGCAATCCATTTTTGAAAGCTGAGTGAGTCACAGTGATCCAAGCAACATCTCACATTGTTTCCCTCTCTATCCTTTTTGAAGTCTTTTAGAGACGTCAATCTTTATTTCATCCCAAAGGTACATTGCATTAATTATTATTATTCTAAAGTCTTTCACTTCCTTGTCTATATATTGATGGGAAACAAAATATTAATATGTTTTAGATGTGCTGGTGATGGCTTCTAGTGGTTTGTTCTTGTAGAATTGAGTAGTGTGGCAAGGGGGCTGGGTAAAAAATATAGATTCTCAGATTTTAATCAATCTTCAGTTTAACGCAACAATATCGATTTGGGAAAAATGAATATTCACCTCTCGTTGAAATAACAGTTGTTTAATATGAACAACTCCATGCTCCG
The DNA here is from genome assembly GCA_007224835.1 of Danionella cerebrum. Taxonomy (NCBI): domain Eukaryota; kingdom Metazoa; phylum Chordata; class Actinopteri; order Cypriniformes; family Danionidae; genus Danionella; species Danionella cerebrum. The sequence goes on along the minus strand of SRMA01024909.1, from coordinate 35,941 downwards.
TATTATTAATGTAGATGTGTGTTTCCGTAATAAACTTAAGCAGGAGAGTTTCAGTTACCAGCATTTATATCAAAATCCTATTTCTGCAAAACTAACATTTTAAATGAAATATTGATGAATTGATATCGAAACCATAAAACAAGAATCAAACTGCCCAATTATTTGGGCGGCGTGAGAACTCCCCAACTGAATTGTGTTTAGATTAATTTAACTGTGTAACACCTCTGTTTCTAAACAGAGTGCTGTAGTGTTTGTTCAGAGAAAGAGGAAGTTGACAGCCGGAATCCAGGAAATTATCTGACAGTTAGTCCTGATTACATTATTTACATGTCTCTCTCTTCCTACGACGAGACATTTCCAAGGGAGCACCGGGTAACTGAAGCACAAACAGATGTCGACTCAAATTCCTGCACTGGGCATGATTTACGCGCATAAATCTTTGCTGAGAGGAAATGGAGACATTTCCCCTGGTGAAGCTCTTCTTTGAGGTTGTCTGTTTCCATGAAGTGTCATCATGGAAAGGCCGTCTGTTATTTACAGCTGTCGGGCTAATGTAGCATACAGAGGTCTCTAAGTGATTTTAAGTGGGCCATTATGACAGATTCCTTTAAGAATCTAAAATATTTTTGACACATTTTGCTAAATTACATTAAGCTGCAGTTCGTCGGCTGGCCACTTGAGGCAGATGTACATAAAAATCTCAGAAAAGCTGCTTGGAGCCTGGTAACAGGGCTGGGCGATTTGACCTAAAATCAAAATCTCAATTCATTGAAGATTTTAGTACGATCGATTTATAGCACATTTAAATGTTTTATACAGCATAAATGCTCACATATTACAAGTGATAGGTTTTAGAATGAAGGCTACATTACTTAATTATTGAAATAATTGAAGGAAACACACTATTTACTATCTATGACCAATTATTGAACATCAATAAATGATCAACTAAAATTAAAGCATCTTTAAATATACCTAAACATATTTTTTATTTTTTAAGAATGTGAGACAGAGAATATTTTTTGCTGCTTTTAAACTTGGAAATTACTTACACTCGTGTCTGATTGTTTAAAACTATTACTATAGCTATTCAACATATTTTCCATGCAATTTAGCGGTTTTTTGCTGTCTGTGATTCTTGCGGCACATCAAAAAATAGAGTTGATGCGTAAATGATGTTTACACTCTGGAGACATGTACAATCTCTCGTTGGTTTTTGATTGGTTTCGTTTCCTTTACAATATTCTACATTTAAAAATCTCTTTATTTCATTCAGGCTATCTCATTTATTTCAGGCAACCAAAAATGAAGAGGGCTACCAGGGATTTAAAAATTTTGTCAGATTTTTTAAATTTTGACTTAAAAAGCTCATAGGAAAGTTACTAAAATCAGGCATTAACGTTATCTTTGAAAGCTAATGGAACCAATCATTTAAAGAAATAAAAGCTGATTGGCAAAATGTTTTCAGAACCCTTTAATTTACATTTACATTTTTGTCATTTTGGCTTTAACGTGGTGTAGCCATCTCAGCTCCCCTCAAAACTTCTAACCAAAAGGAAGTGATTGGCTCCAACATTTAGCTTCAAAATTGCTCTTGGGAGACCAATGGGTGACATCACAGACAATACGTCCATAGTCTTAATCTGGCTATGATTCATATTCCATCTAACATCTTATATGAAGAGCAACCAGATACTGATCCTTTACCTTTGACAGTGGAGTAATGCTTAAATACTCTTATCCTCTTTTTCTCTCCTCAGCACACATCGCACACAGATGGGCGGAATGAAGTGGCATCTCGCTCCGGGCGTTCGGGGGCACGGTGTCGAAACTCCATCGCCTCCTCTGCCGATGAGCAGCCACACATCGGAAACTATCGGCTTCTCAAAACTATTGGGAAGGGTAACTTTGCCAAGGTCAAACTGGCGCGGCATATTCTCACAGGACGGGAGGTGAGCATCGAGCAATTAAAAGAAATGATGAGATGAGTGTAGATGATACAACTTCATATTTTCATTCAGCCTAGCATATGTCTTGCAAATGTAAACAAGCTGATACAGACTGCTTTAATGTATACTATACCATTGTTTCTTTTTATGTAATGTTTTATTTTGTTGTGTGCATTATATTCTGAACTATGTTTTACACTGGAACAGAAGCTTAATATTCTATAAACGTAAATGCAGTGTTTCCCTTTACAATGTGTTGAGGGATCGCCAACTCGGCAAGCCTATATTTTTAAAAATGTGCTTATGTAAATATAAAAATACTAAGAGTACACTAAGAAGCTCAACAGTTCTCGGATTTAATTCAAGTTCCCTTTTGCGTGTTTCATCTGCCTGTGTAACAACCCAGATTGAACAGTTGTAGTCAGTGAGCTGTTGCGTTGAGATTCTTTTCTTCTGGCGATATTAGTTTGTAACCCAATAATCTTTTGAGGTGTGCCTCATTGGGATACTCTTATGATGAGCTAAAGTTGAGCTAAAGTATTTGTTTTTGTCAAGATGTTGAGATTTTTCTTAGTAAAAAGAATGCTAGCCATGATGCTAATGATTTCAGTGTAAAACGCCATAGACTTATGCTAAAATTGTTAGCATTTTTAAAAAGTATGCCAAACTGTGTTCTTATGAAAAAGTAACTCTAAGGGAAGGCCAGTTTAAAGTTTGATGGAACTAACAAAAAGAGAACTTTGAAGATATAATCAGATTAGGTGATAAAAGATAGATATATTTTGGCTTCATTAGCAGGAGTTTTACTATTCTGTCAGTTGTAAAATTGCAGCTTATTTTGATTAACCTTTTGGATTTCTTCACTGGTTAAGCAGGTTATTGGGAATTACAAAAGGGAAATCTGTCTATAAGCTTCATTAATGGTTAAATGAATGCGTTTTTACTAGGGGTGTAACGGTACGCTAAAATCGTATTCGGTTCGGTACAGTGTCTTGGAGATCTCGGTTTGGTTAATTTTTGGTACAAATCAATAAGAGCTTACAAAATCTTTATTTTGAAAAGCTGCCAATACACAATAGAATTCTTGCATAAAATAAATAAAAGTGACACATTTAGGTGATATTTTAAATAAATTGCACTCTTTATAAAGAAAAACACATTTTTTTAAATAAAAAATTAAATACTGCAACTAGTTAGGATAGATTAAACCTATCCACATTTTCTGAAGAGAGCATAGATCTGGTTGCAGTGACAATATCTCCAGCAGTAGAAAATGTTAGATGTGTTGCCTGCCACATACCCGTTCTCCGTGGAACAATGTCGGCATACAACTTTAAATTTATCCACTCGTCTATCCCCGTTATGTATTTTAACAGAGAATTCAAAGTGTTCCCAAACACGAGACCGTAGTGAGGTGGGAGGGTTTTCAAGCTCTGGCTTCTCTTTCGCTGTTGCCATTTCTCACAGCTACCCGTGCAGCTCTACTGTGCCTCACTCAATAGCGTCCGTGCGGAAACTCGCCTAGGAACATTGTTCCGCTGCACTTAATATCACGCTAATAATAAATTTATATTATTTAATTTAAAAATTGTACCGAAACGGTACGCAAGTGTACTGAACCGAACAGGCCGTACCGAAACGGTTCAATACATCCCTGTGAACCGTTACACCCCTAGTTTTTACTGATGGCTAAGAGAAGCAGTGGATTGGATTCATGCAGCACTTCCCCAATCCGGACTTCATTTCTGGGGCGTTCCACCAGTCATGACACAATCCCAACCAAGAACATCTGTAATTCTCTAACATCAAACTGCATGGTTGTAAACAGTATTTTGTAAATTATACAGAATATTCTGTGAAATGAAGTGACGTGGTTTATTCTGTAAAAGCTGTACGTCTCTTTATCTTTTGGTTTTATTTTATTAGGGAATGCCTCGATGAACAATGCAGTAAAATTTGTTTTCCTCCGCTCTTTTTTTCCTGCAGGTGGCCATAAAGATAATCGATAAGACACAACTTAATCCAACCAGCCTTCAAAAGGTAAATATGTTATGATTGCTACTGAGGTTTTAACAATTTGTTTAAAAACTACTAGTTATCATGGATCTGTTGGAATCACATTTTTGTGTATTAGAATAACTGTTTTGCAATGTTTAAACATCAACCACTTACACCTGTATCAATGGTGCGCAAAATTGGTTATGGAGAGCGTCTGTCCTCCGGGGTTTTGTTCCAAATCTCCATCAGTATCTATACCAAAATCTCGAAACAGGAAATCGTGTTTTGAGAAGCTTTAGGCTAAACTGTACAGGGTTCTTCCTTCATCTTGCCAATATACATCAGAATAAAAATCAAAAGGACTTTTGATCAGAGTGTTGCATGATGGGATGTGGGCGCTTATTGAGGAATCCTCAGTTGACTTAGATTTCGGATACAGCTAATAATAGCCCAAGCTGAGAAATCAAAGTGAGACGCTTTTATCCAAAGCGACTTACATTTGAATGAACATATTTTTTTCTGTCAGTTCTTGCTTTCCCTGGGATATGAACCCACAACCTTTGTGTTGTTAGCGCAATGCTCTACCAACTGAGCTACTGGAAAGCAATAAAATGTACTTTCTGTGGATGGTATTCTTGGAAAGTTCCAGTATCATGAATGTTGATATTTGTGATAAAAAATGTCAACTTCTGACCAGAAGAGTTAGTTTAATTTAAAAAAAAAAAAAATCACCTCAGGATGGATAAACGGGTGGGTGGTTGGATGGATAGGTGGGTGTGTGGGTGGATGGTGTCAGGTGCTGATGATCTTTCGCCTTTGATTTTTATAATTATTTTTTTTCGATGCCTTTTGGTTATGCTGGTATCTGGAAGTGCGTGATGATCAGTTTGGGTGCATTCGAGACAGAGCGTGCCAGGAAGCCCAAAGACTGATTAATGATGTCACCTCTATATTTAAACATTGTACATGAATATTAATCAATTGATCTGAATTTGTTTTCATGGTTTTCTTTTATTACCATAATGATAAGGTTTAAAAGGCTGGGTTTTCAGTTATTAATTTTGTGCTGAAAACATGCAAAAAAATGAAGAGCCATCCTCGTAGCATTCTTTTATTTGATTTTCAATCTTTTTTTAAACCCTAACAAGAAGGTTCAAATCATGCATATTAATCATGAGCAATTCAAAAACTAAATAAGAGATTGTCATACATAAACTCTTTGGCGCGTGATACAGGCTTTTTATTATTTTTCTGTTGGCACAAAAAGTGAAAAGACAAAATTTTGTTTTAAAAAGGACCAAAAATTAACTAATTTATTAAATATTACAAGGAGGTCAATGTGCCTGAACAAAACAGGAGCTTAATATAAAATTATGAAGAACATCAGTCTCATAATTCTGTTTTGTGCACAGAATAAACTGTTAAATCAAATGACAAACTACATTTTAATAGAATCTTTGATTTTCACAGCCTTGAAAATAGCTTGTGAAATGAGGAGCATCTGAAAATGCGACGAGTCTCTGTTTCCCAACTTTCACAGATCTTTTAAGTTCTATATAACGCATCAACCTTTGTTGTGATTGTGCACGTTCACATTTGTGATGACAAAGGAGACCGGCTTTAACAGCTAACCCAGATGTTGTGGAACATCAGGTCAAATCCTGACATAATAAGGTAAACCAGTAACAAAGGGGCCTGCACAGATGCATTGCATTCTGGGTGATGCAAGCGCAAATGAGGTCAATGCCAGCGGGACGATGAACGCGCAGAATGCCGCCTTACTGCAGAGTTGTTAAATCACTGTGGCTTCCCTGAACTACTTTCACTCACTTTTAATTTGTTTTGTCTTTTTTTCAGTTTGATCTGCGATCAGCAGGGCTGTGCTTCAATGCCTGTTTTAATCAAAGTTTATAATCTAGTTTGAAATGTAATGCTGTCAGATGATGCTGTTCCTAAAGTCAAATATAGTTTTATTGGGTTTGCTTGAAAGCATGTGTTAAAAAAGAAAAGGGAATTAAGCGTCAGAAGGTTGGGGTGCAGCTTAGGTTCAGGTTTAGACCAACTGGTCTCTTCCTGCTCTTGGTTTCATTTGGTCTGTGACTCATGGATTACCATTCCCATTTCCAAGGTTATCCCCAGGCTGCTTGTGACTCACCTTCAGGAACTTTATATTAGGTATTTTTGTTCTGAAGCAAAATAACAAAACTTGAACCCAGAGATACCAGGACCAGTTTTTGAGAACCCGGAGGTAACTAGAACCAGTTTTTGCGAACCTAGAGATAACCAGGACCAGTTTTTAGAAACCCTTGGTTAATCAGCCCAACTTTTTGAGAACCTGGAGATAACAAGGACCAGTATTTGAGAACCCGGAGGTAACCAGGACCAGTTTTCGGAGATCCTAGATATAACCAGGACCAGTTTTTGAGTGCCTGGAGATAACCAGGACCAGTTTTTAAGAACCCTTAGTTAATTAGCACCAGGTTTTGAGATCGTTGATTTTATTAGGACCATTTATTGAGAGTCTGCAGATAACCAGGACTGGTTTTTGACAACCCGGAGGTAACTTGGACCAGTTTTTGAGAACCTAAAGATGAAAAATTCAAATAAACTTGAATGATTTTTTTTTTTTTTAAATGGAACTTAAAATTTTGATGCTGCAAATGGGCGAAACCAGTTGCCACCATCCTGCATCTCTCATAGTTGGGCAGGGCAATAAACAATGAGTCTGGTTAGTCTTTTGGTGTCAGTCCCTTAATTGTGCCTTATTAAAACTTTGTTAAAAGTAATGATCTTGAACAAATTCTGTTCAGTTATGCTACATTACAAGACAGGGTAAAGAACTCCAGAGAGAACAGGCTTCAAGCTCAATGTCTACTGTGGGAAAGATTTCCTCAGAACTCATTAAAAGCAGTGGGTAATTTGTACCTTTGTTTTTACAACAGGAAAATAGCCGTTTTTACCCAGATTTATTTTTTTAAATTAAGGCAAGATTAAATCACAAAAGACATCTGTGCAATGCAAATTGACTTGTTTTGCCACGGTAAATGAGTCTTGTCTGAATAGTTGCTCAGATAAGAAGACAAAGCTGGTTAGATTTACCTTGCAACACACAGAAACAGTTCCTTCTTTGATTGATATCGTCACTGATTCCTCGTACTGTACGTCGTTTTGAGTGTTCTGTATTTCTCATATCGTTTATTTCAGCTTTGTTGTCTGGTCTCTGAGCTTTGTTTAGGTTCAGGTTGAAGTCTCGGCTGGTATTTAGTCTGGAAGGATGAATGACTTGTGATCAAAGAGTCTCTGCTAAAAATAAAAGAAGCTTCTGGTTTGAAAACAATAAGGAATAATATTTAGATCTTAAAGTTTCTGTCTTTTTATTTTCCCATGTCCTAGTTATTAGTTTTAGTCTTCAACCACGGGGTGCACTGTAAAAAGTGCTACACCCCAAAAGTAGGTTTAATAACTTTGTTATTTGATTCAGAAAGAATGAGCAATATTCTAGAAATCAAAATGTGTATTTTTTATACTGCAGTATTTAAAATGATGAACCATAGAAATGTTATAAATTTAAGTTGAAAAGAACTGTTTATAAGAGCATCAGTCGTTTTAGCGAGTGGAAAAGGTCTCTTGTTTTCAAGCTCCAGTCTTGTATGTGCTGCCCAAACTTGTTTTCTATTTGTCAACTTCTCTATTCCCCAATGCTATCCGAGAACCACATGATACTCAACCTTGACTCATTAAATACACATAAATATGTAAACATGCTTCTCAAAGATTCCGCAAAGAGTCCGTAGGGGAGGCAAGTTGTGTAGTGGTGGAGTTGGTCTCCTATAACCGAAGGCCTGGTGATTAAATCCCTGCCAGGTCTATTCTGCCATTGTGACCTTGGGGAAGCCACTTCATTTGAATTGCCCTGTATGGATATGTGTGACTGGTGGGGTGTATTGTGTTGTGGAACACTCACATCAGAGTGGCTTTTGCAAACATAGGCATCACATTTGCCGTATCAATGGCTCTTTTTGTTGTCTTTAGGGGCCCATAGTGCTTCCTTTTCAGCTCATGTCCTTGTTGGGGAGATGAGCGAGGGTAGACGCTGGGGCTGAGGCTGGGGCTTCCACACTCCTGCCAGAGGCTGGTGTCAGGGAATTACCGTATTTTTCATCCTATGAGACGCACTTTTTCTTCCCCAAAACTGAGGGGGAAAAGTTGGTGCGTCTTATACAGCGAATGCAGAGCGCCGCAGAGCAGAGGGCGTTCACGGCTGTAGGAGAGGCGTAAGAGAGGCCGCGTCTTCGGCCTAGCTCCTGTTATGGTAAAAATATACCTTCTCAATTGATAATAAACACCGGAGACCGTTTCAGAGAGAACACAGCAAATGCGGCTATTTATTGTAAAGATTTGGCAGTCTCAATGCATTTCCTACACACGTGTTATCCGCATTGGAAGAAGAACCTTGAGCCTCTCAAGCGCTGGAAGAAGAGACCCGTCCTCCGTTCTCATTTCAACTTAAAAGCCTCCTCAAGGGGCAGGACTGAAGTATGACGTGTGCTCTTAAAAGTTTCTTAAATTACATTTCTCTAAATGACCACTAGATGGTAGTATTATATAGGAAAATTCCTATCACCCGGCGGTGCGTGCTGAGTCATCTCTGCCCATCTCTGCTCGTCGATCCTACCATAGCGCGTAGGACTCCGTGAAAGAGGACATTATTATAAAATCATTTAAGAAGTTTGGCATTAGTAATGCCTTGGATGGAACAGAAAACAACATCTTAAGACACCAGTGAGGAAGAAAGTGACGACAATGACTGTGTGGATCTGTCCTGACGAAGAGGAATTATTGGGGTTCGAATAAAAACATTACAGCCTTTTTTTGTTATTTTTACTGTTTACTGACTTTACTGGCTGTTCATGTTTGGCATATAATTGTTCTTAAACTGCTGTTAACGTTTACACAGTTAATATAAAATATTTTACTACAGTATTTGGTTCAGAATCTTTTTTTTCTAGATCTTCCTCATTTAACCTCTTAAGCCCTGAGGCCTATTTTCCGAAAATCCTATACTTTTACTTTTTAAGGCATTTCTCAGCTTTTACAAGGCCTAAACTGCAAATCTTGGTATCAAAATGAAGATAGGTTCTTGGGGAGTGGTGTGGATGAGTTAATTTGACAGTCAAGAACACTGGGTAAGAGTAATTGATGTTGGAATGGCCAAAAAAATGAACTCCGCCTAAAAAAAAAACACATGTTTCCTCCAATATCTCCTTATTTTACTTATAACGAAGCAAATAAACACAATCAATTGTAACCACTACATGTCAAGAACATCTGTAGCAAGTTTGGTGTTCATACTACAAGAAACTAATATTCTGTAAAGGTTTTGATTGAACAAAGTTCAGGCGTAATCCATGTTGGCACAGTTTGGCACAATTTGGCACAATAATTGAAATATGGAAAAAATCTTGTCCAAAGCTTCAGCTACGTTCATAGTCTTCTTTTCTTGCTTACGGGACATGATTTCAGCAAAAAAAACTCCTAAAGAAACGCTGTAAAAGGGGGGTGGAAGCTCATTTACCCCATCTTGCTGCACTTTTGGGAACCTTTCATTCACAAACGCTTTCGACGTCGAGCTTCTGCGTGTCCCTACCCCCCGACCATCTGTCCAATCCGGGAGCTCTATATATCGCTGGAAAGCTCTGATTCTATGGAAACCAATCAGCTCAACCATTTTGAGACTGACGGGATCGCCGACGAATCACACGACGCGCAGCGTGGAGAGACCACCTCTTACGCACGGGGAGTCATTCCATATTTGGTGACGTAATGACGCCACAAAGCTACAGAAATAATCCAAAATGGAGTTTGCGCGAAGCTATCGACCGGACATAACAACAAACGGACTTTTATCGCTATGGAAATAACTTTTTGTTGAAAAAACGGCAAAGGTAAGACAAGATTTACATGCTTGCTTGGTTTTCGCTGGCGTTTTTTTCGTGGAACTTTCGCTCCCTGCTCTGAAATACTTCATGCAATGTTAATGAGTTGCATATCACTGGATTCAGCTGGTTGTTAGCTTTCATTTAATGTAATGGTTTTGGTGTTTCCGTTTATATTGTGGATACATATCGCACATAAACAAAAACGTGGTCATGAATTATACTCCGGACATGTTGTTGTTTATTTGCATGGCGTTCGAGCTGTGGTTCACGAATATGAAATTGAATTAGATACGTTTTTAGAGGAGTTTCCACTGAACACAACAGTATTTAATATGTGTGGGTTATTCTCAGGGTTAGTGAGCTATGAGTGAAAATGTAACGCACAAGGGGGCAAGTCCCCGGTACCGGGGACTCTCGGGCTTAAGAGGTTAAAATTGCGTCTTATATGCCGGTGCGTCTTATACGGCGAAGAATACGGTACTCTGTTGTAAGGACATAGTTGCCTCGACTATAGGCCTGCTGGAGGTTGTGGTCTACAGTATAATTTCCTCTGGACGGTCCCGGGATCATCTTTGAGATATTTTCCACTCTCGCTCTACTTCCTCCGTCCTGGGCACTCTCAGATTGTAATTTCTCCTAAGGTGCCTGTTTTTCAGGTGCCTCTCCATCTTGTTGACTGGTCTGGATCCAAATCTTTGTTGTCTTCAACCTCTGTGGCCTTCTTTCAGTGGAATCTTCATTGTGTCCGGAAACTTTTGCCTGGTAACAAGTTTGTGCTGCTTTTTTTTCAACCAGATAGGGAGTATGGAATTGTGTGAAAGGTTTTCAGAAATAACTGCACAAGTTGAGGAAGAGAAAAGCTTTAAGGACTTTAGGGAACCAACCTTTTGAAACTAGTTTGTAAACCTTGTGAACTGTTGACCGCATCACATGCTCAGATGCAGCATGCATGGCGTGGACTTTCCCTTTCTTTCTCACTCGCTGCAAACGCTGTCTGAATGAGCGACTTCCTGTTTACAAGATGTGCTGAGAGAGGAGGGGAGTGATTATTGAGGGTTTGCGGAAGGGTTTCCTGTTTCTCCAATGCTCGTGCCTGCTGGTATCCAGAGTAGCGAGCGTGTGATTGGTGTTTGTATCGCTGGGTGAGGCTCGCTGATCTCTGGAGATTAGCTTGCTGTTTTTACTTTTCTGTCTCGGCCTCATCATCTCTCATCACATAAAGTGAACCCATTGCTTCCTAAAGTATGTGTTTGGTCTTGCACGAGCCAATCAAACAAGCCTGTCATGATTTCATTTACTGCATCTGTGATCAGATTAGGCACATGCCGTTAGCAGCAATTATTTCGAGCACTCCTGTTGTCGGCAGCACTAATCTAATGAATGGAGAGGTCTACATTAAATTCCTGGAAAATTAATTGGTCATGCAAATTTGATTGACAGAAAAAATGCTTTCAATATGTATTGAGGGTTAATACCAGCTTTATTGTTCCTACATTGGTCAAAAGAGCAAGCACTTCTTGTTTTTTTTTTTTATTCGTGATGCCTTTAATAATAAGCTGAATTAGCTTTTTTGTGTTTCCATATCAAGGGGATTGGTTTTAGCGGTTAGTGTTTTGGCTTGGCTTTATTTTATACAAATTTTAGATTTTCTTCAACATGCAAAACCCATGAAACTTTTTCCCTTTTCACTGATCCTTTTTAACGGCGGGGCTTGACTGCAAGCTTTTCCACTGTGTACTTTTGTACCCATTTGCATGAGATTCTAAAAGCAGTCGGGTAAAGGTGATTCATTTCTCTCTGATTGGAAAGAAAAATGTGACCAACAGCTAATCCTGTTGATCGCTGACTGGTCAGTTGTTGAGCTCACAGATTGGCCAGAAAGAATTGGAAGAGGATGCCTCATTACAGATTGTACAACAAAAATTACTAATGTTAGCCCCTACTGCTTTTTTTTTCTTTTAAAGAAATGACTCAACCATGAACGAAAGTGAAGGTGTAGACAAGAAATGCACTAAAGGCCAATGCACACCGATTAGAGATTTTTTTAGAGAAGTTTTGTGCGACAACACACTTTGATCACTTTGTCGCCAATGCGACATCACACATCACAGTGCTGCCAACGAAAAAGAGTTTCGCTCTGCCATATCGGATCTGTTTATCGCAAGGAGAAAAACCAATGAAAGCTGGCTTTTTAGATGATGTGAGTAAGGCATAAACGAGCCGATCGGTGGAGCGGATTCCATAGAGACTTCACACAGAACTTAGCGCACCACAAATCCTCTTTTTTCTTCACAATTTTGTCAAACAGCTCCCTGTAATCAGCCACCGATATTATAATCTATGTGTACTTCAGGCAGGGAGCATTATTACATCAATACTTCCTCGACCAAGATGAAGAGCACCCTGCTGAGAAACCATCAGAAGATCCAGATTGGTGTGTAGAGGTTAATAGTGGATGTTAATAGAAGCACAACGGGAAATTGGGCCGTTCCAGGCCAAGTCTTGCATATCCAGTGGAAAAGCAGCAAAAAGCAACCAACTGGAGTCATTGGAATGTTTTTTTTTTATGTTTAAAAGCTTCAAGACTGTTTAGATATGGTAACTAGTTGAAAACAAACCCTTAAACTGTGTATGAAGTTGCGTAAATATGTATAGAGAACATGATAATAGTTTGGACTCCTATCGGTCTGATGGGCTCTGGGCGTCTATCTTCAGTTTGGCGTTCCTGATGACTGGTGTTCTCTGCATCTGGTTGACTTCCTCTCATTAGCCGAGACATAGCTTTGTTTAATTAGCCTGTTGTAGTCTGGGGCTGTTGGCTGAATCTACTGCTGCGTGCTCTTTTCTAGCGCATATGATCTCCAGTTCACACGGAAAAGCTCAGAGCTTTGTCACAATAATGTCTTCTGTCAGCTTAACTGCGTTGCAGTGTTATCAGACTGACATTATTGTGCTGGAATCAGACGTGTGGCATCTGTAGACATCCTCTGTTGCGTGCTACCCTGAAGTATTATCGTTTCTGCTTGGAAGCTATAAATAAAGATTAGAAATTGAAGCTCAGATTTTACATTAATTCATAGCTTAACGCCTTAAGCTTTGCGAATGGGAAACTGATTGATATTTCATAATAAATGTCTTCAAGTTTCAAATATTGGCGGTAATGTGCAGTTGTGCTCATAAGTTTCATTTCAAGGCCAATTTTCTGAAAATATAATTAGCACAAAATAAGTTGACGGAGAAGCTGAACTTGCTAAATGACCCTGATGGCTCTTTATATGTTTTATTTCCCCTTTTAACATCAATGACCGCATGAAGTCTCTTGAGGTAGTTGTCGATGAGGTTCTTTATCTTCTCTTTTGGTAAAGCTTTGCCAATTCTTCTTGGCCTCCAGCTCTTGTAAATTCTGATTTAAATAGGTTAACACAGTTGTTTGACAATAAACAGCTCCACCCAAACACTTACTTACTGAGTGTGAAAATGTTTTTCTCTCATATTTTCTGAAAAGTGGCCAACCAAGCAAATAGTTTGAGCTCAACTGTATTTCCAGTTGCTCCTCAAAACGTGCTCCTCAAGGATTTTCTCAATCAAATTTTTTTTTCTTTACATACAAGTTATTTTTAGTTAACTTTTAGTTACTGACTTTTTTATTGCATCAGTTGGAAGGGGCACATTTTCCCTATACACGAGTGTCCCCGCAAACCGATCGTGTTACCATTTTGCTCGTTCAAAGTCACAGACCAGATTTGGAGCTATTTATAGCCTTTTACCATTCCTCCTGGTAAGATGAGATGCCATCGTTTGGTGGGTCACAAACGTCCACTGTGTTTTCAACTCGGGTCATGTAGATTGCAAGAAATTTTCCCCTTTCTGATTAGCAAGAGCACATTAGTACTAGTGCTTTGCTATAGATTGCTGTGGTCAGAACATTGAGGCTGACTAAGAGCCTAATTAACCCCGCACTCTGTTGGGTGCATCGATTTTTGGGAGTTTCCTTTAGTGCAGTGAGTGCCGGCTATTGAACTCTGCGAAATGGACACAACACATTTTGTACTTTTCATTCTTTCTCACGCTTTTTAAATGCATCCACACACGTCAGAGTGACGCTCAGACTAGAAAATAATTGATGTGGAGGTGAAAGAGTCAGGAGGTTTGCTAAACGTGTGTTTAAGGAGAGTTTGTGAGTAGATGCGCTTCATGTAGGGGAACACCAATTCCAATTGTTTTGCCGAGTTATTTGTTGTCCTGTTCACTTGACCAGAAATAGGTTTGTACATTTATACAAAATGTTTTTATCAAATTCTTGATTAAATTTCAGCTCAGAACTTACACTGCTGAAGAGTGACTGCCTTGATCGCTTTCTCCATGTCCTATGCTAAGGCAGACGGGCGCTGAATGAGCTAGACAGGGTGCGGTGCAGTCAATAATTGGCCCAGTTATTATTCAAGCCAATGTTGTGAGGCCCAACATATATACGTACATACTGAAGGATTAATTTGGTTCTTCCTCACAATTTCATTTTTTGTCTAGCATTTTCAAAAAATATAATTATAAATATTTAGTTGAGTGAATATATCAACATGGCTTTCAAATGTACGTCATATTGCAGAGAACCCTTCCTTCCGACAAGTGAAAGAGGCACATACTGTATATGTAAATTTAAGCTGGGAGTGAGGCGAAAGGAAAGCTCCACCTAAAAGCGCTGAGGGAAAACGACCTGGTCACCCAGGGACCTGCTTTTGACGTTCACTTTGCTTTTGTGTAACACAGTTAGAACACCCAGATATATCCGTAATGCGTTGTTCATGAATATTTACACTACGGCGGGTTAAATCGAATAACTGTAATAATACATCCGGTAGGAGGAAAGGAGAATAGACAAACTCTTCCAAATTTGGACCTTTTTCATCACACCAATCCAGAGATTTGGCTATATCTGCTGGGATGTTTTCCTGAATAAACCATAAACCAGAGCATGCTGGTCTCTGTGTCTTCACTTGCAAATTTAAAGCTCCAGAAAAACTTTGAGAAGAAACGGGGGTTCTTTCCCACAATTCTTCACTCTTCTTGCACTTTCTAATCCCACGATGCCGTGTACATTCCCCTCCCAGGATTTAAAAAGGTTGATAAATTGCACTATTGAAATCCACGCTATGTAGTAAGTAGGGGTGTAACGGTTCACAGGGATGTATTGAACCGTTTCGGTACGGCCTGTTCGGTTCGGTACAGTTGCGTACCGTTTCGGTATTCGGTATTTTTATTAAATTATATCAATTTATTATTAGCGCGATATTAAGCGCAGCGGAACAATGTTCCTAGGCGAGTTTCCGCATGGACGCTATTGAGTGAAGCACAGTAGAGCTGCACGGGTAGCTGTGAGAAATGGACAGAGAAAGAGGAGCCAGAGCTTGAAGACACCTCACTATGGTCTCCTGTTTGGGAACACTTTGGCTTCTCTGTTAAAATACATAACGGGGATAGACGAGTGGATAAATTTAAAGTTGTATGCCGACATTGTTCCACGGAGATCGGGCAGGCAACACATCTAACATTTTCTACTGCTGGAGATATTGTCACTGCAACCAGATCTATGCTCTCTTCAGAAAATGTGGATAGGTTCATCTATCCTATCTATCCTAACTAGTTACAGTATTTCATTTTTTATTTAAAAAAATTTCTTTTTCTTTATAAAGAGTGCAATTTATTTAAAATATCACCTAAATGTGTCACTTTTATTTATTTTATGCAAGAATTCTACTGTGTATTGGCAGCTTTTCTATATAAAGATTATTTAAGTTCTTATTTTTTTGTACCGAACCGAATTATCCGAACCGAACTCTCCAAGACACTGTACCGAACCGAATACGATTTTAGCGTACCGTTACACCCCTAGTTGTATGTACTGCTTTATACTGTCTTGAAGAGTTGACTTGATCAAAAGAAGTACCTGCTTGCTGAATGATTTCAAAAGCATGAATAGTTCTCTAAGAAAGTGTTCCTTGAGCTGAAATCGATGCTGAGCCTCCTCAATGAGTTCAGTTTTAGCTGATGGATCAGCTAAAATATCACTGTCAATTAACTTTTTTGCCATAAGTGCATTTTAAAGTGAACATTTGTGTTAGCTTTTTAACCAAGGCACATATTTTATAAATATAAAAAAATTCTATAACAGTAAGACAAGTCTTCTTTCTATTGTTCAATTGTTATTAACTCAAAATGTGGTTTTCTGTTCTCTTTCAGCTCTTCAGGGAAGTCAGAATAATGAAGATTCTCAATCATCCAAATATTGGTGAGTTTTCTTACTCTCTATCACTCTGTCGTCCTCACTCCATAATGCCCCCCCCCCACTCTCTGTCTTTGGAGATGTTTGGGAATGTGGCACACTGCGGATCAGTCTCCAGTGTGTTGGCCTCACTAATCAGCCGTGAAGGAACTCCCTCTGCTTTTCCCAGAGCTGCCATAGACACTAACAAACACACACTATTCAGCCACACAAAAGCACTCCTGTGTGCCTCTCTCTGTGTCCCATTGTTGAGCGTCCATCATCTGACGGGCTACACGTCCCCTCCCCCTTTGGGTCTCATGATGTCATCGCTGTGTGGCCCCCAACCCCTCTATCACCCTAGTAGCTCAATGGGTCCATGGCGAGCGCCATTCGTATACGAGCAGGTGGTTATCTGTCACCAAAGACCTTTGTTTGCTTTTTTAAAACGCACTCTTCTGGCAGCTGAGTGGTCACTCGTGACAAGAATGGGGTTTATTTTATGGCACACATGTTTTAGAGGCATCAATAGATGCGTTTCCATCCACCTATTTTTATGCGCATTTTGGAATATCGAAATGCCAAGATGGCCATAAATCTGAAAAAAAAAAATGTGCACAACAGAGTTTGGTAAACTTTTCATCTGATAAGAAAAATGTGGATTGGTGGATACTCATTTACCAAATAAATCCTAATAGATTTGCGTTTTTCAGTCGGAACTGGGACACGATGGGGAGCCATTAATAGAATAACCAATGGACCGATTTCTGAAATGTTTCTTTGATCATTCTAAAATTCCAAAAAGTGTGTCGTCAAAGTGGTATTTCATAGAGCAGTCTCCTCCTGCCTCCAAAAAGCTAGATGACATAACTTCACATATTGCGTTTCGTCTAGTGTTCTAAGTTATTACAAACAAGATAAGGCCAAAAACAGCGACTTCCATTTTTCTTCTGATTTGCGCCAGTCTATCATTTTGTTCTCTTGGACTAATTGGATGGAAAAGTGGCTTTATTTGCAAATATTTTATGCGATATTCTGTAGTTTTGCACATATATTTTATTCGCATCTTTGAATGAAAACATGGCTAGTGTCTCAAATTCCTCAATGGATTCTAATGGTTATATTTCATAGACATCGGTAGCTTTCTGTTTTTATTTATTCATTGCTTTTTTTCCATTTATTTTGCTGAGCTAGTTTGAAAAATGACTTGCTTCAGAAATAGTTGACCTCATATTGTTTCTTTCACTTGCGCACTGCCTGTTTTTAATGGAACGTATTTGCGAGCCCCTGCAACAGACAAGCGCTGAGTCTCAATGGTTCTTGGAAACTCTTCTGGTTTGATTGATGAATGTTTCCAAAACCTACATGAAAACATTAACCGACATCCTGAAATAAACCTGGAAGCTATCAGGATATTCTTGGAGCTCTCTGTCGAGGAGGATCAACATTTCCTTTTTCTTTGTGGAATCGAGTGACTTTTGCTGCATGAAGATGCCACTTTCCATTGGTGGTTTTGCGAATGGTACACAACACATTTAAAAACGAAAAGCTTTATGTGGGTCATCTTTACCAACACCAAACATTTATTTATAACAAGTGTATTATTAGCAACTGCCAAACTTTTCTCTTCCTCTTTCTCCTCATACATTCTTCAATCCCTCTTTTCTTTTTTTACTGAACAGTCTGTGAAACAAAACGTTGATCTGGAACCATTGTTTCTCTTCATCTTGTCAAAGTATTTCCATGGGCAGGCTTTGGAATCACTGCCTGAAATTCTCTCTCTCCCGCTCTTCCTCTCTCTCTTGTCTGAAACCACGAGAGCACAACGTCTGGTCACACGGTGTTCCTGCCCCAGAGGTGACCTACTTCCTTCCTTTTCTTCGTGGAAGAGAGAAAAATCCACTCATTACTTTACTTTCTGTTCAATTGAAATTACTTTTTAAACATATTTATTTTGAGCGATTAGAAATCCTAGTTCTGATTTGAAACATTAAAATAGGGTTAGTCTAGTTTTTCCATTGAGCTCTATTCCTGCAACTAAACTTTTAGTCATGAAAATTCTGATTAATTGAATTCCATTTATATTGATGACAATGTATACCTCAAAAACCTTATCGATGTGAAAAAAATGGTGATTCACATTTTTTTCAGAATAAGTTACAAACGCTTGTGCACTGCTCTCTGATTGGTCGTCTAAGATTATGCAATGGCTGTTGGTGAAATACGACCATACTTATATGTATTTGTAAAATGAGGGCCGCGATTGGCTGTCAGACTTGGCATTGAAACGATTTTCCACTCTTTCTTCATATCAGGATTCAGTGATGAACAATTGAGCTGATTATCAACTGGGTCATTTCACTAGTTCACCATTCCGTTAATTGTCCTGGAGATGTAAGGTGTATTTGGCAAGGTTTCCCTGAAGAGGCTCTAGAGCCAAGAAGCGACTTTAAAATAGCTTTTTTTTAAATTAGTCAATCGATAAAAGCTTACTCTAGCCATACGTAGCCGACGGAAGCCAGTGAAAGATGAGCGTCTGCAGTCGGACGGCTAATTAGCCCAAACTCCTCCACAATTCAGTAATTAAGTCGCCAATCTGCAGAATCTACAGATTCTACATGAAGTCTACCCTCAACAAGCTTCAACGACAACGTCACATTTTTGTAGAGGTAGAAGGGGCGGAGCTAAAATGCTGAAAATATAGATATTTCTTTGTAATCTTTTTTTTTTTTTTTTAGATAGAGTTTCTTTACGGTTTCTTTTACTCACTTATATAACTGGATCCAAATTAATTAGATATTATAAATAAAGATATCTGTCAACAGTTTACTCCTGAAAGAAAAATGTGTTTTTTTTTGTAATATTTCAAAGTTAATATTGAATTCAAATCGGTTGAGATGCAATTTCCTGCACCATCCGTTTGCTCTTTTGTTACTTAAACTCCTCTGATCTTTTAGTCAATTTGGTTAAAAGCCTCTGAGAACGATTAAATGTAATGTGATGAAAAAGGTGATTTGAAGGATGTGGGTTGAGTCTATGGATCGGGTTGAGTCTGGCGGATTAAATCATGCTGAAATGTTTTTAAACACATCAGAGTTTTAAAGAGATGTTCATCTTAATGTGATGATTATTATAAAAGAAGCCAGCCCGTGTTCACCTTTCCGTTTCGTGTGTGCCGTTAGTTTGATTGATAAAGCGAACTAATTTAATCGTAGTTGAACAGAAGGGACGTTAGCTTAACCCACTCTGAGAATAGTTGAGGTTTTCTTTACCGATCACGAGCTCCCGCGTGTGTTTGTGTCTCAATCATCTGAGTGTGTAGGCAATTCCAGAGCTTCTAAATTTAGCTGCTGTGCTTGTAGGAGTGCGTTTGATGTAGTGTTGCTTAAACTCGGCCGTCACTCACATTCACAGCTACTGTATGCTTTTGTTTCCTGGAAAACGATGCACTTTTCTGCAGGGTTTCTGTGGCGTCTTAAAAAGTCAAAATGTAGCAATCCAATTTTGTGAGCCTTGAATATTTTTTTCCGATGTCTATGTGTTTGTTTTATTGGTCCAAGTCAAGAAGAGGGATACGGTAAAACATTATGGTTGAAAGTAGGGGTGGGCGATATCTCGATATTTAAAATATATCAAGATATTTTTTAAACTCGATATGAATTCTGGCATATCGTACATATCGATATAATGTCTATATTTAATTTTCGCCAATTTGCTTGTGTGCCTTCTCTGTGCTGCGCTCGTCCCCGCCTCCTTGCTTTTGTTCCCCCTCCCCTTGCCTGTCGTCTCAATCAACATGGCGGCGCCCGCAACCAGCCCGGAGGTTACAGAACTTGTTGCAAAAAATGAACAGCTGGCTCCATTATATGGAAATACTTTGGTTTTAAGTCGTCAGACGAACAACAGACAGATGTCTACTGCCGTGAATGCCGTGAAAGTTGCTGCCAACCAAAGCTCAACTAATCTCCACAACTCTATAACGCGGAGTGTAGAATATGAAAGACAGAGGCATTGGCATTTCACATAGCGGTGGACATGGCACCCATATCCGTCGTTGAACAACGTGGCTTTAAACGTACGCTAAAAACACTTGATCCCAGTCAGATACAGTTTACCCAGTCGACATTACTTTTCGAGACAGGAACTCCCGCGACTGTACACTACAGAGAGAGCGCGGCTTGCTGCTGAATTGGAAAAGGTCACTTACAACAGAGGTCCTGCAAAGATGAGCTTGAGTTGTTTTATTTTTGAATGAAAAGAAGGCAATGTGTATTATTTTACAGTTAAATTATTATTTATGTTATCAGGGATTTTGTTTATATCCTAAATGTTACAGGAGCACTTTGTTCCTATGCATTGCCTGTTTTTTAGTTTTGAATGAAAAGGCAATATGTATTTCTTTATTGTTTTATAATATGTATACAAGGATTTCTGGAAGAAAATTTGCAGAAGCACCTCTGAGCTTCAATAAAAAACGACTTTGACATTTGTATTATTTTTTTTTGCAGTAGGGTTTTTTGGGGGGGTGGGTGGTTATAAATCCTGTAAAGATATCGAGATGTATATCGAGATATAGCAAAATATATCGAGATATATTTTTTGCTTCATATCGCCCAGCCCTAGTTGAAAGATAAGGTCTCATATTAAAAAAATCCAAATTTCCAAGCCTTGAAAGTTGTATTTTTAATTGTCTATCTATAGCTTGGTTGAATCGTGGTGGTGTAGTTCCGCTAGTCCAAATATAATTTGCTGTATAATGACTACAAATGAGACCCACATGCAACATCCAATCAGTTTTTTGTTGGTGCAAACTGAAAGTAATTAAAGACAGTTTTAGCTATAAAAAGTGCAGGTTTAGTTGTACTATGCTTGAAAATTTTTGTTTAAATTTTTTGTTGTTCAAGGTATGATATAAGTCTTAAATTATGATCCTTTGTGGTGTTTAAAAGTTTGACAATATGAAACCAGCAGAAACCCTCTATCAGGAAAATGTAAAGTTTTTCCACTTTCTGTCCAGATTTCCTGTCCACTTTTGATGAGGTTGAGATTAATAAAGCTAAGCTGCTGTATATTTTTTTCCTGACTGGTCAGAATATGAACCAATTTGAGGCATTTGAAGTCCTGTGGATCACTGATTAATTTCAGAAAATAGGCGTTGTGGCGAATAAGCTCTTCACTTTTTTTTAAGGCCTTGCCTCTTGAAACCAACTACAAAGGCCTAGGGCTGGAAATGTGCACCTAAGAATTAGAACACCTCTAAGAAGCCTGATGACCGTTGATCAACAAACTTGACCTAGTTACACCCTACTACTCTCCGGAACTTCTGCCGTGGGAATTAAGGCAATTTGCACGAAAACATTGCATCTGGGCGCAGAAAAATGGCAGCAGGTGCTCTGGACTGATGAGTAAAGAGGTTTTTTACTTTACTAGCAGAAGACAGGAATGGAAAGTGGTACAATCAAGGATGCCTGTAGGCAAAAGTGAAGCATAGTGGTTTCTTGAGCATTTGGGGCTGCATTCAACGGAGTTGAAGATTTACTCAGGATTATTGGTGAAGTTATGGCCCAAATCCTCTGGTACTGGTAGTTTCTGGTAGAATCTTGTCATGAAGACACTGTACCAAGTTTGATTTTTCTCTTCCAAGAGTCGCTGAAGTCATGTTGACTTTTCACTTTCCTAGAAAAAAGCTCAATACAATTAAAATCCTGGATTGATGATGGACGCTCCATTTATGAAACATTCTTTTTGATATAATCCTTACAAATGGGACCAACAACAGCCAATTTTCACAGGTTTTGTCGTGCAATTCACGACAAAGTTTGGAAAATCGTGCGGTAAAAAAAACCCACTATATGAGCCTTTTGAACAATTTATATTTTTTCGAACTGTGCTTGCGCACATGCCATGAAATCCATGTCTTTAAGAAATACATCTTGGCCCTTTTGTATCAAGTGCGAGTCCAACATTGACTTCATTTTGAGGTTTAATCAGCCATTCCTCTTTAGTGAAGATGGAATTGGGACACCCCTTCAACTGAAGTAAACGTGCAAACAGACAGAATGGATGGAACTGACCAAAGTATTTGGTGACTTTTCACATTTTCCCTAAAAAAGTAGAGATATCTGTAGTTTTCAGCTTAGGTGCACCTCTCCGGTGAGACTCGATGCAAACGAAAACATTTATAAAATGAATTTCCATTTAAACGCTTTGTGCTTGTGCACCATACAGGCCTTCCCCAGATGCATTGAATTGAATGATCATTGATTTCCACATCTCTTTCTTCGTGTTTCTGCAGTAAAGCTCTTCGAAGTGATCGAAACTGATAAGACTCTTTATCTGGTGATGGAGTATGCCAGCGGTGGTGAGTTCACACTAAAGCTAATGCGATTTTCCGTCTGTGATTATGTAATGGTGTGCTGACAGCTCTGTGATTCTCAAAGTGTCTCGCCGGCGTCTCATTGGTGTGTTCTGTTTACAGGGGAGGTGTTTGACTACCTCGTGGCGCATGGGCGCATGAAGGAGAAGGAGGCCAGAGCTAAATTTAGACAGGTACAGTGCTGCAGTGTACTCAATACAGGTCTGTGCTGCCTCAGATGTCCTCTTACACGAGCTGTGATTGGTTTTTGGGACAGAGATTGGTGGTTTCCAGAGGCTGGATGTAGCACATATACTGGACTTGCAGGGTTGGGTCACCTAAATATGGTTTAAGACATACTTGAGGGAAAACCATGCAACCTCTTTGCTGACATTGACATTAAATCCGTGGCATCTTTTGAGTTTTTATTCCAAATATTATCAGTTTGGAGGCTTTTTATGAACCCAAATACTTTGTTTTTTGGGGTGTTTTGGTGGGATTTTTTTAGGGGCTCTGTAAAATGTACTAATTTGATCATTTTGACGTTAAGCTCCAAAATACTGGGCGGGACTTGTCAAATGTCATTAATAATGATGCACCTTTTTATCGTTCTCATAGGATTAGAGAGTTTGGGCTGATATAAATAATTATGAGGGATCATATAGGAATAACTCCAGCTGGAGATGCTTTTAAATCTTTAAAGTAAACATAACCGACAATAAAAGTCTTAAATTGTGTTTTACACAATGTAAACTCTAGAATTTTACCTCAATGTTTTTGTGGCTTTTATTTTCCTCATTTACCTTGGTTTGAAAACTCATTTACTTTTATTCAAAGTGTCTTACGTTTCAAAGAATTAATACATTTGATTGCAATGTGAGAGAAAAGTTGCATTTCTGGCAGAATGCCGGATTGCTAGCGGTTCCCTGCATGCTAGCAATAAGCCTCATTGTTAGCAGAGCATTACATTGCTAGCGGACCCCTGCATTGCTAGCAGAAAGCTACATTGCTAGCAGGATCCTGCAATGCTAGCGGAAAGTTGCATTTACGGTGGAAAGCTGAATTGCTAGCGGAGCGCTGTGTTGCTAGCAGGATCCTGCATTTCTAGAGGAAAAGCTGCTTTGCTAGCAAAAAGCTACATTGCTAGCAGGCCCCTGCAATGCTAGTGGAAAGCTGAATTGCTAGCTGAGCGCTGTGTTGCTAGCAGACCCCTGCATTTCTAGAGGAAAAGCTGCTTTGCTAAAGAAATGCTACACGGCTAGCAGAAAACTACTTTGCTAGCAGGCCCCTGCAATGCTAGTGGAAAACTGAATTGCTAGCGGAGCGCTGTGTTGCTAGCAGACCCCTGCATTTGTAGAGGAAAAGCTCCTTTGCTAGCAAAAAGCTACTTTGCTAGCAGGCCCCTGCAATGCTAATGGAAAGCTGAATTGCTAGCTGAGCGCTGTGTTGCTAGCAGACCCCTGCATTTCTATAGGAAAAGCTGCTTTGCTAGCCCAATGCTACATGGCTAGCATAAAGCTTCTTTGCTAACAGGTCCCTGCAATGCTAGTGGAAAACTTAATTGCTAGCGGAGCGCTGTGTTGCTAGCAGACCCCTGCATTTCTAGAGGAAAAGCTGCTTTGCTAGCAGAGTGCTACATGGCTAGCAGGTCTCTGCAATGCTAGCGGAAAGCTGCATTGATAGCGGAATGTTTTTACTGACTGAACGACAGAAAAGCTTTATTTAGATTCAATTAAATGCCTGAAAAATGGAATGGAATATATTTTTTAAATGGAAATGAACATCTTCAAACAAAGATTAAATGTGGAAAAGGTTTACATTTTGTTGAAGATAAAAAAAATCATCATCATTTAAAGACCAGATTAATCCTATTTTATAGTTTTTCAGTGAACAAAATACTCTTGAAACACTGGGTGATGTGCAGGTGCTGATCTGTTCTAATGAGTCTAATCGCCCACTGACAGCTTCGTTCGCTGCTTTGATTACACTCAAACCCCCGCTCCGCCCGCTGGACGAGTCAGACATCTGGGGTCTCCTTCCCATCATCCTCTCTGCCTATCTGGGTCAGGCTTGGAGCTCCACTGAGACTTCAGAGCAGAAAAAGCGTCAGCAGCTGAGGAACGGCTGTAAATGAGTCCCTGCATCTGATGTCTGGGGCACGTCCATGAGCCTAGCGCAGGAATAATGAGCAAAAACCAGAGCTGCGTGATGTGGTTTGAGAAGGAATGAGATGATCCAATAATTCAAACAAAGTCTGTTAAATAATTGTACTGTTATTAGTCTGAGTGGTTAGATGCTGCTGACCTATATATGGACATGGTTCAGGAGATACATTAAAAAAAAAACTATCTTTTACCAATTTGAAATCTTTAGCAATGTTACTTACATTTGGGGCTTCGCTTTAGGGCTGTCTTGGTCTCCCAAAGTATCAACTCGCACAATTTCTTCCAAAATGTTGGTTATACTGATGTTTGAATTTTTATGTTTAATTAGTTGCTTTAAAAAGCACCATTTTGATGAAAACTAGATGCTCAATTTCATATCTATCTGTTGATGCAGCTTCTGAGCTTTCATTTCTCATTCAGAAGCATGTTTCTGAAGCCACTGCGCACACATTCTCGTTCAATCAATGACATTCTGGGAAAAAGCAATGATGCCTGGTAATGGGGCACGTTGTTTGTTACAGCACACCCTGTCTGACATCGGAATTGCACTGCGTCACACTCTGAATCCCTCTTTTGCTTTTTTTTTTTCCAGATCGTTTCAGCGGTCCAATATTGCCATCAAAAACACATTGTCCACAGAGATCTCAAGGTGAGGTCACATGATTACCACAGGAGCTCTGAAAGCCCCTTCATCCGCCCTCCATGGTCCATTACTCAGAGAGTTTCCAGACTGATGCTCCGTAAATGATGCATGAGGCCGCGTCAGGCTGTCTGATCACTTGTATTAGCTAAACCCCCGAAGGAGTCTGTCCCGTTCTGAATCTTTTGTTTGCCGTCAATTTCTCAACCTCACTTGATCAATATAGAGAGAACCTGCACTTCCTCTGAACTTAATGCTTACAGCAAACTCTTGAACACGGATGTTTTTATTTAATGAGAACAAAGAAACGTTTGAGAATCAGATACAAATTAAATAACAGTCAGTGGTTGGTTGGTTCATTAGTTAGTCTGTTCTATGTTTGGTTAGTTATTGGTCCATCTATTGTTGTTGACAGAGGGTTAGTTGGTTTGTTTTAAGTTACAAAGTTTTAGTTTTGGTCAGTTGTTTAGTTGCATCTGCTGTTGACCAGATGTTAGTAAGATTATTGTTTGGATAGTTTGGTTACTGTTTGGTCTGTTGGTTAATTTAATTATTGGAGGATCTCTTGGTTGGTTTAATCACTGTTTAGATCATTAGTTGGTTAATTGGATTTTTGAATGACCAGATGTTGATAGAGTTTTTGGTTGCGTAAATTATTTAATCTTTGGACGATCACTTGGTTAGTTTGATTACTCCTTGGTTTATTGCGCTAGTTAATTAGAACATTGGTTGGTCATTTGATTATTGGTTGACCAGATGTTAATAGAAATACTGGTTTGATCATTTGAGTATTTGTTTGTCAGTTGGTTGATTTAGTCATTGAATGATCACCTGATTAGTTTGATTACTAGTTTGTTAATTGGGTTGTTTGTTGGTTATTTTATTGGAACATTGGTTGGTTAAATGGATTATTGGTCGGCAGGTTGGTTTGTTTAATTATTGTATGATCACCTGTTTAGCTTAATTACTCCTTGGTTAATTTGGTTATTGGTTAGTTACTTAGATCAGTAGTTGACCAGATGTTAGTAGGAATATTGTTTGGTTAATTGTGTTGTTTTTTAGTTAATTAGATTATTGGTTGGTAAGTTTGATAGTGGTTGGCCACCTGGTTATTTTGGTCTTTGGTTGGCCAGGTCAATTATATTATTGGTTTATTACTGGTTGATAAAATGGTTATTGCATTATTAGTTGGTCACACGATTAATATTATGAATATATTATCACTATATTTTTGGTTAGTTGGTTAATTTAATTTTTGTTTAATAATGGGCTATTTGTTAGTTAATTGGGTTATTGGTTGGTAATTGTGTTAATAGTTAGTTATTATTGTTTGACACGTTGGTTCATTGGAGTCTTGGTTGGTTAATTTGGTTGTTGCTTAGCGAGTTTGTAATGTGGAGTCTTGGTTGTAGATTTAATAGTTGGTTAGTTAAATGCATTTGTGGTAAATGAGTTTGATTTTTTTTTTTTGTTTAAATATAGGGCAAACTATGTCCCATATGTATAAATAAATAAACACTTGCACTATAATTACAAATATATATATATATCCAAAGGTAGAAAATAGTTGATAATCTCTGTGGTTAAAGAATTGTAAGCTTATAAAGAATAAAAATATAAAGATGTTGTATTTTCACCGCTCTTCTGAAACAGGCGGAAAACCTCCTGCTTGATGCAGACATGAACATCAAGATCGCAGACTTTGGCTTCAGTAATGAATTCACTATTGGGAACAAACTCGACACTTTTTGCGGGAGCCCACCTTATGCTGCTCCAGAGCTTTTCCAGGGCAAGAAGTACGATGGCCCCGAGGTTGACGTTTGGAGCCTGGGGGTTATTCTCTACACGCTGGTCAGTGGTTCTCTGCCCTTTGATGGGCAGAATCTAAAGGTTAGTGTGAGCGCTGCTGAAAAGGTCATTTTCCCTCCTAAACTTTCAGATCCTGAAAGAGTCGTACTGGAATTCAGTGATTCATCTCTTTATTGATTTTCCCATCAAGGTTTACTTGCATAACTAAACTATTTGCTCAAAACAAATTAGAGTCTGTCATGTTTTAAGCTGCCTGATGTCAAAATGATGATGTCATCTACAGGAACTTCGTGAGCGGGTGTTGAGGGGTAAATATCGAATTCCCTTCTACATGTCCACAGACTGTGAGAATCTCCTGAAACGCTTCCTGGTGCTCAACCCGATCAAACGGGGAACACTCGAGGTAAAAAAAAAAAAAAAGAGATGATACAGGAACCAAAAATGTTGTTTATCTTCACAAAAAAAGGTTGTGTCATTGTTTCTTAAATGATGTGACGATTTAACGGCTTTTGTGCATGAAATAACTCTACAGTCCCCGACAAAAGACTAACACTTTTGGTAATTATATACTTTTTTACCAAATACTATTTTAAAATGTCAAAAAAAGGTATTTGAATATGTCTTTTTTTTACAATTCCTTTTAGAATTGACTTTCAATTAAATTGATAACATTTCTTGTCATAATCTATGAAACAATGACGTTTAATTTGTTGTTTCCAGAGCTGTGCCGTAGTTAATGAAAGCGGAGTTGAAACCAAAGTTCTCTAAAAATGTATTCTCCATCTCTTTATTCTCCCTCCACCTTTAGTCTGGGTGCTCTCTTTGATCCCAGCACGCTTTCTCTTCTCAATTAATTTAACATGAAGCTCACATTCACAGACCCTCCCTGATTTAATGCACATGCTGAGCTCACTGAAACATCGCAAAATAAAAAACAGCTTGAAACGTCTCTAAATGCCGCTGGAGGAGGTTAGAAGCTAATTGGAAGAAGAATGAAAAATTAAGTTCTTCCTTTTTTTAAGAGAGAAACGTAATTTTTACTAAAGTGATAAAGTGTATCAACTTAAAGGGGCTTTATTATTAGTTTAAACTAAATGTTAGTTCCTCTTGTTATTAAAAAATGCTAATTTTCTAACAGCTTTTCTCCATTCTTTAAATACTTTGTTGCCTCCTCTCTCCTGATTAAACCTCTCTTCAGTGCAAATATCCTCTGACAATAACCATGTCTCCATCCATACGTAAAACTGGAATATTTGCGAATAAAGCACCGTTTCCATCAAACAAGTCCAAGAAAACAAAATTGGTGCTTCCTGATAAACTGGCGGCAAATATCAAAAGAAAAATGGAAGTTCGCACGTTAGGAGAAGACATATAAAAATGTTTTGTTTCTTAGAATGCGTAGACGAAACACAATATGTGCAGTCACGCCATCTCTCTTTTGGGAGGCGGGAGACTGCTCTTTGGAAACCACCTCGATGGCAGACTTCAGGAACGACTAAAACAACATTTCAAATGTTTCGCAAGGAAATTGTTTTGCTGGTTATTCCATTAATGTCGCACTGAATTTGCTTTGCATTGGAATTTCTTCAGTAAATGCGTTTCCGTTGAAATTTATGTTTACTCAGTTGAGCAAAAATGAATTCCTTCTCATCTTGTTTTTTTTTTTAAATGCGATATTCCAAAATCCACATTAAAATAGGTGGATGCTCTGCTAGTAACTGAGCTAATGCGCTAAAGCCTCCTTCGAGACGTTTCTGTCTTCTACTTTAGTTTTCTTTCTTAAGTGCTGATGTTGTACTTGCTGCTTTTAACTCTGCGTCGCCGCTTCATACCATTAGAACCATTGCATTGTGCGTTATAAACAGCCATGAAAAATAAGATTTGTGTCGATGCGGTAAAAATAATTTCTTCTGTTCTGCAAAGTCTAACCATTTCTGTCTAATCATAAAACAACTATAGCTTGATGTATTTTATGTATAGATGAGTGGGGGAGGGGCTCTAAACCTGACTGGTTAGTGGGCGGGGCTGAAATTTAAAGGCCTCTACACACCAAACCGAATTTTCAGTATGAAGTTTTGTGAACTTCAGTCGAAAACCACGGATGTTAAGTGGTGCGCTCATTGATCACGTTTATTAATTATAATTTATGACATCACATGGACACTCTTAAGATACTGAAGTGTTTTTTTTTTCTCTTCTGTTGCACTCCGTTAATTACTCGTCTCTGCAGTGGGACGGATTCTGAGCTGACCCACTTTCAAACCTGATTGTAGTTTCTTGTTCAAACATACATATTCATGATCCTGCGGAGGCCTCACTCTCCCCGTGCTCTGTGTTTGTGCGTTTCAGCAAATCATGAAGGATCGATGGATCAATGCCGGCTGTGAGGAGGACGAGCTCAAACCCTTCACGGAGCCGGAGCTCGATATCTCTGATCAGAAGAGGATCGGTATGTCCTCAGATCTTTCACATCCACAGAAAACACAGCAGGGTCTTCGGCACAATATAGCTTAAAAAAAACCTTCCTGCTTTCCAGTTCCATCATATGTCTGACCCGAGAGTTTGAATCAATAGTAAATTGATGACACGGAATCAATTCATTGACGAGTTTGGGGTAAATACGCTTTAAATGTGTTAGACCTGAGTAACCCTTGCCTACATCAATAAATCAATGAATGAAAACTTTATTTATAGAGCACTTTATGCACAACCTTCCTGTTTGCCCATACAGAACAATTAGTAAATTAAAATTGACTTAACACGATAAAACAGTTTACTACTAGTGCATGGGTAACATCTAAAAAAATTATCGTTTTCTATTGGAAGACTGCTCCAGAGTCTTGGTGCGGCTACACTTTTAAAGAGCTTGTATTCGGCTCTTGGAGCAGTAGGAGGTGCTGTTTTACAGAGCAAAGCGGTATTACATTGAATAACTTTATTAAATTCAAGATATTAGCTATATGAGCATAAAGTGAAGTGCATCTGGCATGGGTAGAGCATGTGTTGCTCAATGTGAAGCCAGGGGTCGATGAGCGCGGAGGTCACACGGCTGTTTTTCCACTGCTCCAGGCCTGGCTTTCACTCAGCTATTGATCATTTGGCTTTGCCTCTGTTTTCCTGACTGATCAAATCACCAGTACCTTTTAGGACAAGGGACCTCTCTAAATGGGTGAGGCATTTCTCTGGAGCGGTGTTTAATGCTAGTATGGGTAACGCTACTTGGGCTTCACTTTCCGTTCTGGCTAGAGGAAACTGAAGGTTTATTGAAACATCTTGACTATTGCGTCTTTAACTGCACAGGAATGTTTGCAAAGATAGACAGACACAGTACCAGATTAAACATGTTACCACAGCTTCTGGTATTCAGGATCGGCTGCTTTCAGAATGCTGTTCTAATAAAAAAGAACTTGAAACAAGAGTTAAATAATGTTTAGTTTTAAAGACACGTATAGAGCTGCCACCGAAGTGTGGAAAAATAAAAAAATGATACATTTAAGAAAAATAGTAAAAGCAAAAATTACCTAGTGGGCAATTTGTTGGTTTATGCAATATGACCAATCCTAAAAACTAGAAAACAAGCTCACATTACCACCAGGTGGCGCTATGACTGAAGGTTAAAACTTTTCTCTTGTAGTTTTGGACAGTATTATTGTCACACATGAAGTGTTTGAAAGACATTAGAAATTTGGAACACAGTTTGAAATGTAGAACAGCATGAAATGGGATATTCCATGTTGCCACTAAGTGGCGCTATAACTGACACTGTAGGTTGCCATTTAGATAAGTTCAGAAATAGACTCGTAACCTGCATGGCAAGTTGGCCCACGATTAGACATTGCATGGCTAAGTTTGTAACAACTTCTTGTTTTTGGCAAATATTTTGAATTTCGACGTCCACTGTGCGTGCACACATCGTTTAATAAAGTCGTTTGGTAAAGCATGTTACCATCCTGCCTGCCCTAAGAGAACACTGATGGACTTTGGAGATAAACAGATACAATCAAAAAGTATGATGCAAGTAAAAGTTTATTACAAATAACCAACCTGTCGAGTATCAAAGCACATTTTGAAATCTTGGTAAACCACACATACGCCGAGTTTCATTCACGTACAAACTGTTAGTGCGCCATTAGCAGAAACGTGTTGGGTGTCGCTATTGATCCACTTTTCAACAGTCCGATGTAAATTTTCACCAGTTCTGACGAGTGACTGAGTGACGTTTAGACCCACTCTGAGCAACTACAAAAGGGTTCTGTGAACCTTCCAAAACTTCTTTTATGAGCATTCCTAGTGATTACTAAATCATAAATTAGACCTTTTCATAAATCTGGGGTAAGAATTTTGGGGACATTTGTGGAAAGGATGACTATTAAATATCATATGAATGTTTTTATTTATTTATTTATTTATTTATTTATTTTACAGATATCATGGTTGGTATGGGTTACTCGCGCGACGAGATCCACGAATCTCTAACCAGGATGAAATATGACGAAATCACAGCTACGTACCTGCTGCTTGGCAGGAAGTCCACTGAGGTGAGAGAATCCACAGATTTAGCATCTAAAAGAAGAATATTCAAAGTTTCTGTGATTGGGTTCAAAGATTTGTTTGAAAAAAAAAGCATTGTCAGAGTAAGAATTGTCTTTGCACACTAAACCTGGATTGTTTGCAGTTTGACGTACAGCTTTAAATGTAACTACGAGCAGTGATTCGACAATAAAACAACAAGGGACCCAGTGGACTTTAAGTGAATTTAATAAAACACAGTAGACTAAACATGCCACTTCAAAAGTTATGTACAGTTATTAAAATGGATTTTTAGTAACCTCAAGGCAAACAAACATGCCAATTTTTGTAAAGATATATTGATGCATTTTGAAAAGCAGCTTTTTTGCCAACACTCAAAATGGCCAATGTAGCTAAATTGGAAACCCATGTATTTTGGGGGGGGGGGGGGTAAACAAATTGCCTTTTAAGACACAAATGGCATTTTTCATATTTCATGGCCACTAGGGGCACTGTGCTGAGACAACCTCAGACGATGATTTTTATAACATTCACCAAGATTTGTGTCAATACATTAAAGCTTTGCCGAAATTGGACAAGCATTGTTTGCTAATTATTCCGAATAATTACTGAAGAATCTAAATGTTTTTGGTCAGCATGGTCTAAAAAAGAATTGGAACAAATTTAATGTAAATTAGACGAACAGTGTTGGACGAGTTAGAAAATGTATCTATATACCGTATTTTTCGGCTCATAAGACGCACTTTTTTTTCCCCAAAACTGAGGGGGAAAAGTTGGTGCGTCTTATGAAGCGAATGCAAACCGCCGCGAAGTCCGGTAACGGCCGTATGAGAGGTGTAAGAGCTCCGGAGCTCCGGAGCTAGGCCGAAGCCGCGGCCATATTTGTTTACCAAGCGCTGCGCGCTGACGTCATCGCCCATCTCTGCCATTGCGCGGACGTAACGAAAACGGGGGGAAAAACTACATTTCCCACAATGCCTTTGGCATCCGCATCCATACTTACGTCACGAGCGAAACTACAGAGATCAGCTGACTCTCGCATTTGAGTGATCTCTCACGCTACAAACCCGTTTTCTCACGCTAAAATACATTTCAAGATGTGAAATGGGCACAGCTCATAGTTTGTCTGCTATGTTTTTTGAGCCTGACAATAAGATGATGATCGATAAGCATCGTCTTCAGTCTGTGAGGGTTTTATTTCCGCTAAACATTCACTTGGACAGTTTCACAATCTTGGACAGTTTGATCCTTTGGAGTTATTTGGGTTTTCATAAGCTGACAAAAATCAAAAGGATTTATATTAGAACAAAAGCATACGTTTGTTTCCAGCGCTCGCTCTCTATCTCTCTCTCTCGCGGGCGTGCGCGCGCGCGCGCGCTCGCGCTCGCGAGGTAAACAAAACGATCTCAATGACTGAAACTCTTCTTTAATAAACTCAAACTCAAATCATCTCTCCACGGTACATCTCACACATGTACATACGAGATAACAAACGTAAGTAACATGTTCTGCAATTAGAGAGTGTTTGATTACAGGGGGGCTCGACTAAAAAAGTTTGAGAACCACTGTATTATTACTAATGTGGGGGCAATCTTACTAGATATTATTAGTAATGTAGTGACAATGTTACTAGATATTATTAGTAATGTAGTGACAATGTTACTGGCTATTATTAGTAATGTAGTGACAATGTTACTAGCTATTATTAGTAATGTGGTGACAATGTTACTGGCTATTATTAGTAATGTAGTGACAATGTTACTGGCTATTATTAGTAATGTAGTGACAATGTTACTGGCTATTATTAGTAATGTAGTGACCATGTTACTAGCTATTATTAGTAATGCAGTGACAATGTTACTGGCTATTATTAGTAATGCAGTGACCATGTTACTGGCTATTATTAGTAATGCAGTGACCATGTTACTAGCTATTATTAGTAATGTAGTGACAATGTTACTGGCTATTATTAGTAATGTAGTGACAATGTTACTGGCTATTATTAGTAATGCAGTGACAATGTTGCTGGCTATTATTAGTAATGTAGTGACAATGTTACTGGCTATTATTAGTAATGTGGTGACCATGTTACTGGCTATTATTAGTAATGTGGTGACCATGTTACAGGCTATTATTAGTAATGTAGTGACAATGTTACTGGCTATTATTAGTAATGTAGTGACAATGTTACTGGCTATTATTAGTAATGTAGTGACAATGTTACTGGCTATTACTAGTAATGTGGTGACAATGTTACTAGCTATTATTAGTAATGTAGTGACAATGTTACTGGCTATTATTAGTAATGTGGTGACAATGTTACTGGCTATTATTAGTAATGTGGTGACAATGTTACTGGCTATTATTAGTAATGTAGTGACAATGTTACTGGCTATTATTAGCAATGTGGTGACAATGTTACTGGCTATTATTAGTAATGTAGTGACAATGTTACTGGCTATTATTAGAAATGTAGCGACAATGTTACTGGCTATTATTAGTAATGTAGTGACAATGTTACTGGCTATTATTAGTAATGTAGTGACAATGTTACTAGCTATTATTAGTAATGTAGTGACAATGTTACTGTATATTATTAGTAATGTAGTGACAATGTTACTGGCTATTATTAGTAATGTAGTGACAATGTTACTGGCTATTATTAGTAATGTAGTGACAATGTTACTAGCTAATATTAGTAATGTAGTGACAATGTTACTAGCTAATATTAGTAATGTAGTGAAAATGTTACTGGCTATTATTAGTAATGTAGTGACAATGTTACTGGCTATTATTAGTAATGTAGTGACAATGTTACTGGCTATTATTAGAAATGTAGTGACAATGTTACTGGCTATTATTAGTAATGTAGTGACAATGTTACTGGCTATTATTAGTAATGTGGTGACAATGTTACTGGCTATTATTAGTAATGTGGTGAATGTTACTGGCTATTATTAGTAATGTGGTGACAATGTTACTGGCTATTATTAGTAATGTAGTGACAATGTTACTAGCTATTAGTAGTAATGTAGTGACAATGTTACTAGCTATTATTAGTAATGTAGTGACAATGTTACTAGCTATTATTAGTAATGTAGTGACAATGTTACTAGCTATTATTAGTAATGTGGTGACAATGTTACTGGCAATTATTAGTAATGTAGTGACAATGTTACTGGCTATTATTAGTAATGTGGTGACAATGTTACTGGCTATTATTAGTAATGTGGTGACAGTGTTACTGGCTATTATTAGTAATGTAGTGACAATGTTACTAGCTATTATTAGTAATGTAGTGACAATGTTACTGGCTATTATTAGTAATGTAGCGACTATGTTACTGGCTATTATTAGTAATGTAGCGACAATGTTACTGGCTATTATTAGTAATGTAGCGACAATGTTACTGGCTATTATTAGTAATGTAGTGAAAATGTTACTGGCTATTATTAGTAATGTAGTGACAATGTTACTGGCTATTATTAGTAATGTAGAGACAATGTTACTAGCTATTAGTGTAGTGACAATGTTACTAGCTATTATTAGTAATGTGGTGACAATGTTACTGGCTATTATTAGTAATGTAGCAACAATGTTACTGGCTATTATTAGTAATGTGGTGACAATGTTACTGGCTATTATTAGTAATGTAGTGACAATGTTACTAGCTATTATTAGTAATGTAGTGACAATGTTACCGGCTATTATTAGTAATGTAGTGACAATGGTACTGGCTATTATTAGTAATGTAGTGACAATGTTACTGGCTATTATTAGTAATGTAGTGACAATGTTACTAGCTATTATTAGTAATGTAGTGACAATGTTACTAGCTATTATTAGTAATGTGGTGACAATGTTACTGGCTATTATTAGTAATGTAGTGACAATGTTACTGGCTATTATTAGTTAATGTAGTGACAATGTTACTAGCTATTATTAGTAATGTGGTGACAATGTTACTAGCTATTATTAGTAATGTTGTGACAATGTTACTAGCTATTATTAGTAATGTAGTGACAATGTTACTAGCTATTATTAGTAATGTAGTGACAATGTTACTGGCTATTATTAGTAATGTAGTGACAATGTTACTGGCCATTATTAGTAATGTAGTGACAATGTTACTGGCCATTATTAGTAATGTAGTGACAATGTTACTGGCCATTATTAGTAATGTAGTGACAATGTTACTGGCCATTATTAGTAATGTAGTGACAATGTTACTGGCCATTATTAGTAATGTAGTGACAATGTTACTGGCTATTATTAGTAATGTGGTGACAATGTTACT
>SRMA01024908.1:0-37579 GCA_007224835.1 Danionella cerebrum | reverse complement strand
CAATGAG
The DNA here is from genome assembly GCA_007224835.1 of Danionella cerebrum. NCBI lineage: Eukaryota > Metazoa > Chordata > Actinopteri > Cypriniformes > Danionidae > Danionella > Danionella cerebrum. Next base: position 37,572 of record SRMA01024908.1, on the reverse strand, counting down.
AAACTGACGTTTACGCAGCAAAACAAGATTCAAAGTGCCAAAATTGTCCCCAAAAATGGAAAATTAACCCTTTTATTGTTGAAAGTAAAGTATATTAAATATTAAGCATTTAAGTAAATTTCTGAAACTTGGCATAATAAAAAAAAAAACTTCAGGCATTCAGGCTGCAAGTAGGCGGAGCATGTGCCTCTTTGGCTTATATGAATGGTTTGATCAAGTTGCTGCGTTTTATTCAGAATGGGGTGTTTTAGAGATCCAATTATGGATGATTCGTATGAACATGCAAACATACGATGTCCCTCCCACTACCTACACCAGGAATCGGATATCCAAATCTACACATGTAACATTTACCTTCAATAAACTGCTTTCACTAAAGGGTGAAACAGTTCCCAGGTTATTTGGAATATATCCACTCAATCACAGCCAGCAAGTATGATGATAACAGTTGCTGTAATTTCATCTGTAATATCAAAAATATCTGTGTGAGGTCCTAAAACCAACCATTACAGACTGTCACAAAAACAGTTTTAAAATGAATTTATTGGGCGCTGTTGTAATCTGATGAAACTTGACCCCCAACACCCAATAACCCAATAATACCCTTTTAAGATCTGCAATGGGTAATACAAACATGGATGAAATCAAACTGAATTGTTATCTTGAAAAACTGTGAATTGTTAGTTTGTTAAAATGTATAATTTTCAACAGAAACACAATGCAATGCATCCTTGACAATTTTATAGGTTTTACATCTAAACCTTAAATCACGTAAATCATGTAAAACATTCCTGAACAATTGAATTATTAAAACATTTATAAATGGTTCACTAGCAGATGCTATACAGTTGTTTCTGTCCACAACCTTGAAGAGGCTTGCTGCTAAAGGTCACTGAAAGAGCCTAAACACAATCTATCTATGTTTCAGTACGACAGCCAGCCATCCCATGGGTCTTTGCAACAACCCAACAACCCACATTCTCCTTTTTTAAGGTCCATCATATGTGTGAAGAGTGACTGTCACAGCAAATTTCCATCAACACTGCCTTATGTCTCTTGATGGTCTCCAATAGTCCCACAGGGATTCGTGACAGGGTTACAAAGTACACTAAAACAGTCCTTTGCATGCACAGGCTTAGATTTCTCAGGGCAGGGAAAACATCTTTGTTCTCGAAAGCAAACCACCTTCTAGCACAGCCATGAGAATGAAGAGCAAATCAGATAAAGAGATTATCCCCCAAAAAAATCTAAGAGGAGAAGGCTGGATTTAGATATGTCAGGTTTTCAACCACATATCAAGAAAAAAAAATTCAACAAAAACCATCAATGCTGAAGATAGCAATGGTAGCTTATCCATGATTGCACACCCGCCAAATGCAATAAAGTTCAGTGAAGTAAGAGAATCTCTGTAAACAAGCACATGAACATAGCTTTGATACAGTCAATAAACCCTCCAAAGCTCATGGGTAGCCATGCACATCGAAGCTTTACTCAACAGGGTTTTTATCAAATATCTATAGACGCACATGAATCTCTTATAGGCAACAAAAGAAATATTTGTGCTGCCTCTATTTGAGTGAGGGTCTATATGAAGTGGACGATATATCATTGGAGGCACCTGCTGAAAGTGGTTGTTGGTGCTCATGGACTCTAAAGACCGTTGAAGGTGCCTTGTGATATATAGCATCAATAGTAGCGGATTGTTTTGACCCTTTAGGTTGCAAGGTGAAGCTTCCATGGATCGAGCTTGTTTGTCCAGCACATTTAATTTAGAGGCCAGTGCAGCATGCTGATCTCAAACCAATATTGTGTACAGCTTAGATTTATTGCAGAAAGAACTCATATTCACCATGGACTATTCTGGAATTATAAAAATAATTCCAAGTCAAACATCACTTTAGATTTTTGAGGGACCAACTCATATATCCTTGGTGCACAAAGTTGTGTCAACTAAAAAAAATTAAAGAAACTTAAAAAATTGGAAATTATATTTGGCCTTCAAAACTCAATTGCAATTAGTTTACCTTAAAATGCAATGTTTTTTTATTTTTACCTTATTTTCATATATTTCATAAATATGTTCATATTGTTATTCTCCTGATTTAGCAACAAAAGCACAGATCACAGAACTGTCATTCTATTGTCATCAATTCTCAAGCTACAATATTCAATATATTTTTATTCCGCTTTTTCAAACACTGGGAGAAGAGAAAACACCAACTTTCACAAAAAGTGTAAATTTTTCCCATGTTTCCAAGTTTTGTCAGTATTTTAGAAAATTGCATCCAACCTAATTAGTGTGATGTAAATGTGAAAGTCACAACCCACTCACTCTCCACTGGTGTTCAGATCCATCCAAAACCACTACAGATGGTTTGGGGCTTTTGAATAATCTCATAATAGACACACTAATTGGACTCTGGCACCTCAGCCCCATGCAGAGTGTGATGAACTGTGTATTATGATGCATTTCTCCAGTAATCATCATTAAATCGTCTCAGTGACCTGTGAACAGCCAACCTTTCAAGCTTTATTGGGTTAGTGAACCTTCGACACTAATCAATCTTTTGCCACCAGTTATGGTTTTTAAATATTACCACCAATATGTCACAATTGGTGTCCAAGAGCAAACCATTTATTAGCAGAGGTTTAGTGAGTAGCTCTCAGGATGTTTTTTTCTCATCATAAATAATTACACATAAGTTCTCCATGACAAACCAGACCAAGTAAAAATACATTATTTAAAGCTGCAAGCAGTGGTCAAAGAGCTCTTGCACCACAGGTACAACAACCCCTTGTGCACTTTGCACTATGAACAATTCTATTTTACAATGTGTTTAAGAAGGACTGTTAAAGTTACATAATGAAAACCAATTTATTGTGGTAATGGATTGACACTGTTGCAGCCCTGCACCCATAGACCCAGATGGGCAGAGTTTAGCTTGTACCATCATGAAACATACCAGATCACACCATTTAGAGCTGTTTTTGGTGCTAACAAATGTGTGGAATTGGTCTTTGAACCAAGACTTGCACCAACACCCACCCCTTCCATGGGTCCTCATTTAAAAGATAATGAAGATAGCCCTTCCGACCTCAGGTCAATATAGAAACATGGAGGAGAAGGGTCACAGCTTACAGTGAGAAATTTTGCTATAGTCCTTAATTAACACAAAAAAGCCATTACCACCAGGTGGCAACTTGAGTGGGAACAGGGAAATTGGTTAGGAGGGAGGGTAGGGTAGTTTGCTATATTGTTATATTGTAGATGTGTTCATACATGGAATAGTAACATACGTTGTAAATTTGCTATAGCAGTTTAAAATGGGGGATTCCATATTGCCACTATGTGGCACTATAACTGCCATGGTAGGTTGCTATAAAGATTTGTTCAGACATTGACTCTTATGGAATGGAATCAAATCTGAACTCAATCTGACATTTTATGGCTCAGTTATTAACAACTTCTTGTTTCCTGCAAAGTTTCGAATTTCAATGGCCACTGTGTGCACATAATTTAACAAAATCAAAAAAGTTTCATGCCCTGCGATGGACTGGCGACCTGTCCAGGGTGTACCCCTGCCTCACGCCCAATGTGAGCTGGAGATAGGCACCGGCACACCCCCATGAATAAGCGGAATAAGCGGGTTGGAAAATGAATGACTGAATGAAAAAAAGATTCACAATTAAACATCCCATGAGAGAGTTTGTTAAAATCCTAGGAGGAGTTTGTTAAAGTATGACAAGCTAAAGTGGCTATTTTTAGAGGTTTTTACAAAATGGCCGACTTAGAATTTTAGAAACATGATCCATGTTACTTATATTTAAATCTTGGTACCCTACTACACGTGTGCTAAATTACATTCGCAAATGGCAAACTTTTATTGCACCAAAATCCATTAGTTGGCAATATAGAGCCAAAGTAGGTTTGCCACTTTCCAAACCGTAATCAGACTTAAATGTTCACAAGTTCTGACCTTTGTGCAAATTTTCTTCAGTATTTTTAGACCCCCTAAACACCAATTATATTACAAACGTTTGGTGCTTGAGCCCTAATAAAATAAATGAATCATCAAGCCAGGGAGCTTGGTTCGTCTTTTCAAGGATACTCAAGACCTATACACATCAGTTCAGGTCTTTTCCACTTTGCTAGCACCTCATGACTAAAGAGGGCTTGGTATAAAAGGTGTCGAAAAACATTACAAAAATGCTTCAGATTAGCTTTAGATTGAAGCTCCATGTTTCAATTGGCCAACAAATAAGATTGGCTCATACAAGAATCTTCACTCAAGTCAATAGCATGTAAAAAAACACTCATAAACCCTTGCTTTGAAAAGAGTGTTTTTATCATCAAGTTGTTGAAAAAAAAATCACTTGAGTGGGTTCTTCAGCTAATGGAATCTATATTTTGTTTAGCACTCAGTTTTACAGAGTTTGTTCATTCATTAAAGAAGTCCGGGGCGTTTTTGAGCATTTTGACTACTTTACAATTTGCTCTAATAAATTACATTTTAAACAGCTTTTTTGTGGTAATGCAATAAATATATTCTTTTAGTATAACCACAGCTTCTTTTTTTTACAAATATATTTTCATTACATTACACGATAATTCCCTAACAAACATGAAATTGTACAAAAAAATGTTTACTGCCAAAATTTTACAAATTGAGAACAAACTGTTTTTATCTTTTATAACAAAAATCAAAATTGTTGATTTTGACAAAATAAAATTCATAAATACCCCCAAAATAAAAGACTTCAAACAACGTTTTGTGCCATTGTGCTTTTTGCCAGATCTTTGACAAAAACAAGCCATATCACAGGTATTGTATTTCTAAGGGTTATCCCCTCTAGATGGCACTGATTTGGGGTCTGTAAAATAAAATTGAATTGTGCATTTTCTAACATTTTAATTAGAATTACCTTGCAAATTATCTTTCATAACTCTTTTAATGTTTGTTTAAAACCAAAAATTGGTGGGTTGTCTCATTCCTGCATACTTAATTCAAAACAGTCGCTGTGGTTGGTACATGCACCATTGCGTGCAGAGACTTCTAAGGGTAAACAATGGAGGTGGAGTACATAATAAACTCAGACTAACTGTCCCCACCATTCCTCATTTTGGTGAAAGCTCTGAAGGTTAACAAATGCACATAGAATACAGATTCCAAAGTGCAAAAAAATCTGCATATTGAATTAAGTTTGGTGCAGACATTTCAAACTCAGTTCAAAGAGAGCCAGAGCCCTGTAAAGACATACTGAAGACCAGGCTTTGAAACAAGCCCGAAACTAGATCAGCTGTGCTTAGTGAAGGTTGGAGATAAACTGTGCAGATCTGCGGCCCACCAGGAATTGACTTTGACACCCCTGCTTTAAAGAAATTATATAACAATACTGTCCTTTGTAAAAATGAATTGCAAAAGCTCAATCAAAGGAGAGACTGCCAAGAAAAAGCTAATCAAAAACTGACGCGTTGTCACGTTGCTCGTCATGGTCTCCGAGTAATATTTTCCTCAACTTTGCAAAGACCTTTCTGCTCAAATCCCATGAGGATTTTTCAATAATAAAACAAGAGTGTGGCATAAAAAAGCAGATGTGTCCCGCTCACACAGTGATTTTAACCAAAACCTCTCAATTTCTCATCAGCCTGGGACTGTTCCTTCTAACCTGATATAAAATCCATCCCTCCACTGAACTGTCAGCTGGGAGTCTGCAGTATATTGAGTTTCCTCAGCATGGAGTTTGTAGACCAAGGTCAAAATCATGATGCCTGATTAGATCATACATGTGAGCATGAGTGAGGTGAAGAGGCTTCAAGATCAGACAGGGATTTGTTTTGTTTAGGTCTGATTAGTTTCCCTCTTCTCCCAATACCCCTGAACATAAGCACAGAAGACATGTGCACATGACGCTAGCTCGCACATCGCCTCGCTTTTGTCTTCACTCATGCTCAAAACCTACACATGTAAAAAATAATAAAGAATCTTGAGGTCAAGAGGTAGCGCTGATGGAAAGCTTGAAGTCATAATAAAAGACAACCAATCATCTTTAGACGGCACATGGACATGAAGCATAAACCTGAGCCGTGTGAATAAAGAAACTCAGGAACTTATTACTTTTACATTGAGATCAAGTGAAAGCATAGAAACAAATCGTGGCTCACATGTTTATTGATAAAAAGCAGAGAAGGTTAAAATTTAGCAGTTCAAGAACTCTTAGAGTTGAAACTGGCGATATATATTTAAGTTATGTACTTATTTTTCCAACAGAGACCAGCCTGAATGCCTACCGACTCTTGGGGCTTTGTGTCACAGTGGAAAGATAAATTGAGATAACCATGGAGAATTAAACTCATAGAACATAGGAGAGATCTGAACAATAACCCAATTATTTTCTTTGTAGGTTCTGGTTACACATATTATAGAGTAGAAACGAGCATAGTGCGGCAAACCAGGGATGTGGGAATTAGTTAAAACATTTGAATTTCAAAAAAAGACCCATTTCTTATTTACAAAGGTGTTCAATAGAATATCGAATCTGTAGCCGTTGTTTGTCGTGGATTTAAAGTAAATTGTAATGGTGCACAAGTGTAAACTATCCCTTATATTGACTAACATAGAAGCAACTACCTTTTGTGAGCCATTCCACCAAATGGGTGCAATTCCCTGGGACTTTGTATGTATAAATAATCATTGAAAATGCTTCATAAATACATTTTATTACTAAGCAAAAGTACTACATTGCAAAATTAAGCTATAACATTTAAAATATTGCTAAATCCACATATAAGACTGAAAAATAATGTTAATTGCTTGCCCCCAGTCTCTGATGCTACACTTTACCATAAAATGTAATAACTAAGAAATTAAATAATAATTTACAAAGAAACTTTCTATTGCAATAATATGTGAATCGATATATCCATGTTTGATTCAATTGCATAAAGTTACACAAATATCTTCATTTTACTCATCCATGTTACCCTAATCCATCCCTCTCCTGAAAAACTGTGGTTTGTTTTTCAGCAGGACGTTGCATCACTTGGATCTTTAGAAGGTCATGAGAAGAGGAAAAGTAAGTTGTCTCAATTTCTTTTTAGCAAATTTGATTATTGTTGTGATGATATCTCAAAGCATCATTTAAAAAATACGATCTTGTTACTCAAATTTGGTAAATAACTGAATTTGCAGAATTTCCTGGCTCTATTATCATGTGCACCATGTGGCTATTCAGAATGCATTCTTTGCTAAAAACTCAGTCCTGTTACTTTCAATCCTGTTACAAAATAAAAATAAAAAGAGGGTTAGTAACAAGAAAAAACGGCACCCATCTTTTACCTATAATTAAAAAAAACATTTATATAAGTTACTTAAGATAAACCAAATACCATTTGTACACGCAAGTATGTTTGCTATTGGAATCTGTTTTGAAATCAAATAAATGGCATTTGGTGGAACGGTTCTTGTAACCTCAACTTCAAGGCTTTTGATGTCATTTAGTCCCAGTTTCTTTAAAAATCTTCAAATGTAATTGTGTAATGATATTTAAATGCTCTGATGCACCATATAATCAAATCATTACATTTAGTGGACCAGACAATCAAGCCACTAATTTAAATACTACCTTACTCTCAATGTGGGAGAAATTCTCAATGGGAGCAATCAGTCGCAGCTGATGCAGGTTGTTGTCACGGTTCTGTGGTGACTGTACAGAACAATGACGTAATGTCAATAGTTTATTGAACAACCAAAAGAGATATTGCAATATAGAGAGTGTAGAATGACTCTGGGTAACTCCGATGACAGGTACAGGTGTGTAGCCTCCAGGTGAGTTTACTACGAGTTTTTGGTGATTGAAAGCAAAGTTCCAGACTGAAAGTTCCACAAGGTCCAGGTATAATCACTCTTACAAGTGAGATCCTCTTACCGGGGATGAATCCAACCATCAGGCAATAGGTGAGTTGTAGGTGAGTAGTAATCCAGCTTGGGTGCAAGCGCAGAAGACAAATCGCAAAGTCGACGAAGGAGAATGACCAACACAGGGAATCAACTCAGTTAACGGTATGGAGTCTGGAAGAAAAGCAGAGCACTGGTTAGATTTTTACAGAGATAAAATCAGTTCCAACGAGAAGGTGGCAATGGAGTCCAGGAAATCGCAGGGAAATGACATCGACGTGAAACTGAGAATGCTGGGACATCTTAAATACTGGAAGGCTGGATGATGACTGGACGATGAAGTGAGTACTCTGTACACAGAGTTGAATGAACGGAGAGAGAGAAAGATCACTAATCTTTGTTCTCACTAATCACTGTTCCTCCAGAAGACACAGCCTGCCCAGCCTTTGCAGGATCCTTCTATGGCTGCATCTACCATTCGTTATTTGAACTCCTTTGTCCGCTCCTTGCTCCATACATGAAGTGACGTACCGACAGTTAGCATTAATTACATTCGGGTGGCTAGGTGCGTTAGCGTTATTAACATAATGTTTTAAAAATGTACATTTAAAAAAAAATCCCTTGAACCCACTGTTATTAAATGAAAACCTGTTACATTTAAATACAACTTTGTTCGCTATTTTGTGTTGATTCTGTTGCAAAGGGGATATCTGAGGCCATGAAGGATGGTAGCAGTGCATTCTCTAAATTCAGAGGAAAAGAGGACACCTTGCAATTTGCACTCGGTAGGACCAGTACCTGGAATGAGACACAGCTGTAGACTCAGAATAGGATCTAATGGGTTCACATGATGGCAACAATATGGCTGACGTAGTCCTTCTGAACTCAACTCACCTATAGCTGGGTTCTTTTCTAACAGTCATTGAGTACTTTTAAGATAAAAAAAGTAATAGAATGTAGAGTATGTAAATTAGAAGTGGCTAATCACACATATATGTCTGCAGTCTATACATTTTTCACATTTAAAAGTCCAAATAAGTATAAAACATTTTTTCAAATGCACAATGCAGGATCATTTTGTTGTTATTCTGTCTCTCACTGTCGAAAAAATCTACTCATCAATTCTTTATGTACAAACTTTGATCAAATACTTCTTTCCCTCACTGTAAATCAATAATCGCACAAAATAAATAAAATTAAAATAAATAAATAACGCAGATAAACCACACAATCCAAAAATGTAATTAGCGCTTATCTCTTAGGCATTACTTAATGCATTTAATGAATTGCATTCACCGCTGTGTTTACGATTTGAAACATTTCCTCTGTAGTGACAGCTGATTTTGTTTGAGGACAAACTTCACTTTCCCCAAGCCAAACATCTAATGCCACTGTGTAGATAAAACACACTTATCGCTTCCATCCAGACACAGGAAATCACTTTCAGGCCCAAACCTACATCACAGCACAGGGACTTGTAGACTCTAACTTTCCTTGCTTCCTCTGGGATATGAGCAGAGACAGGAGGTGATTTGATTGGGGAAATAATAGTAAAGATGAGCTCGAGAGGTCAGAAGGATGCCATTTTAACCATTAATCATGTTCGTCTAAGGCCTGTCAGCTACTGTAAGCTGGTGGTGCCACTCCAAAGCCACTGGGAGCCTATCACAGCAGTAGCTGATCTCCTCACTTTCGCCCCAGTTTTGCATCTTGTCTCTTTCCATAAAGAGTCAAGCCTCACGTCATCTTCTAAGCAGCTGCATACTGTATATGTGTGCATGGAGTGCGGGGTGCAGGGTTAACACATCTCCAGGGTAGATTCAGTTTGACAGGTGACAAAACTAAACAAAAACTGCAGCCAGTCATATTTTAGTCACTTACAATATGTGTATACTACATATTTTAACATCTTAAACAGTTTATCATCAATTCTAATCATGGGGGTGGGTTTTGAAATTGGAACACTGAGTACACTATAGAGCCTTCTGGAGATTCTGTTATGAGTCTCAATCTAGAAAACATTGAGGAAAGAGGGTACCCACATATATATTATATGTACATAATATGTATATATTACACTCTATACACTTTTTTGTTACCATTTAATAAATGATTACCAGGTGCAGTGGTTGCGCCAATAACCTTAGTCAAAGAGGCATGAAGACCTTTAAATTATTACATTCACGCTTAAAAGGTATTCAGGTGAAAGCTGATTATTCAGAAGAGATCAATTACAATTTTGGGAGTTTAGGATGCTCTTAGCGAGGTGGATGATCAGATTCCCGTGGTGATGATCAGATCCCCTGTGAGGATTATTCAGAAATTCACTTGTGCATTAAAGAGCAGTTTTAGACTGCAGTTGTTTTAAAAGCTGAAGGAATTATCCATAGAACAGTCATCCTTTGTTCCCATTAATCTGCATCTTTTCTGCCACTCAGCTAGCTTCAGTTGGCCTGATGAGGAGCAAGGTTGAATGATTGATGGCTCACTCGACAGCTGTAATGTGCCTAAATCGAGATAGAGAATATCCAGAGAACCAGAGGAAGTTTGCAAACCAATTGAATTTATAATCCCTTATCAGTATTGGGACTCTTTGAGTGTTTTTACTACTTTACAATTTGTTGTTATAAATTATATTTAAAATTGTGTTTTTGATCAAGCAATGCTTGATATCATTGTTTTAGTACAACCCCAGTGTCTTTTTTTTTTAAATGTCAATATCTTGATATTACATTACACAACAAACCTAAAATTGTACAAAAAGTACAATTCCAAGCAGTGAATGTGAGTGGTGTGAAGTGGGAGCGGTGCAAGTGGGAAGATTTTGTATGGAGCTTGGAGCAGATTTTTTTAAAAGTCTGAGCCTTGTTTTTTTTTTTTTTTTAGCTCGCACCAAAACTGCTCCAAGTCCACTTGACTCCGCCTACCCCTGTGCCCTGTCACAATATTCAATAAAGCATGATGGTTTTTCGTTTCTGCGCGTTTGATGAAATTTCAAAATATAATGATGACAAAAAGAATAAATCTATACATTTAGTTATTTATTTACCTAAATATTTGGAGCGATCAGGGGGGAGTAGGTGAGTACGGATCGAGGAGTGAGTGTGGAGTGGGAAAAAGCTATGCCTGAGCGCAGTGAGAGCAGAGTGAAAATTAAAGGACTTGAGCGAGGAGGGTGATATCATGACACTCCACTCCATTCCGCTCACATAGTCTCTGCTCACATGCTTTTTTCACTGCAAAATTGAGAACTAATTGAGAACAAATTCATTTTATGTTTTATAACAAAAATCAAAAGTGTTGAGGCAAAACAAATTTCATAAATCCCTTTAAAAACGCAAAGATAAGGTACTAAATTGTGTACCTAAATTTAGTGTAAATCTTGTATAAAAACTGGCAGACCTCTTCTAAACCTTATACAATATTTCAAACACTTTTTGTTTCATTGGGTTTTTGCATGCCAGAACTTTAAAAAACACAAGCCACATGACAGGTCTTGTACTTCCGAAGGTTAGTACTCCCTATTTTCACCATTAGATGGCACTGATGACATAAATTTGAGGTCTGTAAAATTAAAAGATTGGGCATTTATAATTTATTACCCTATAAATTATATGTCAGGAGGATACAGCTAAAGAAATCCATTACAAATACAACAATTTATTATGTGATCAGCATTGAGAGAAAAGAACGTCTAAGCAATAGAAGCATTTCAACTAATGTTCTTTATACAGTGAGATGAGCAAGTCAACCAGTTCAAAACTTTTGAAATCACAAGAGGAATGACAAAAGTAGTCCTTGACACCAACACATGCTGCTATGACAACTTCACAGAGAACAACAGTGCAGTTTGGAGACATTCAAGGATTAAATCTCTTGTGTAATCACCTTGTGGTTTCCAGGAATTCTTGAATACAATTTTAGCAAAATGCTAAACTTTAGGAAGGTCATTCAATGTTCAACTTGATAGCCCTTGGTAAAGAAGCATAACGGCTAAAGAAATTGTTCCAGACCATGTGAGGCCCATTTAGATATCTGTATGAATAAGCTACGCTGTAAAAACAGAAACCTCAGCAGACCAACTACTGCAGCACACCCTGCCATTCTGAGGTATTAAGCACATGACGCTAATTTGACACTGAATGTGTTATGTTTAATGGAGCTGCTGCATATATAGAGATGGATTGAGACTGTGAAATTATGTGCAAGAAAAGTGTGCCCTTAGAGTATACGATCCATCTGTCATCAATCCTGCAAATTCTTACCAATTTCACACAAAGGGACTGGTAGATTTTTGAAATATGTGTATTGAGAGAAAGGAGCTGTCATCTTAAATATTGGTTCATATGGGTTACGGTTTTGTTCTCGAAAATAAATTGTTTTTAGTGTGAACCAGATTTAGTGAGAACCAGATCCACAAAAGCTATGTTAGTTTGGAAAGTCTTTAAATTATAAACTCATGAAAACAATTACCATTAGATTGACCATTGGGAGTTAAATGTTTTCATTCAATTAAATGAAAGTTGCCAGCCTTTCATATCTTCCTCACTAAAGAAAAATCTCCGCTGCTGTCAGCCGGAGATACTCTGTCCCACATATAGCTATCTGCAAATGAATGCAAATCTCACTTTTTAAAGGACACTTCTGCCTGTTTCCAAGTCAAGAAGAACAACTACCGTTCTGCTGGAACGCCTTGCCTTCTTTTCCACAGCCATTCATCACATTGTCAATTACTGTAGGAGAAAAGAGAAAGTGCATACATAAATCACCATTATGAGTAGGGTCGGGAAAGAGGCGGGCAAGGTGAGGTGACACAGACTCGCTAAAGTATGAGTCACAAAACATCTAAGTCTGATCTACTTCAAATTCCTCTCTTGCAACTGATAATATGGCGGAAACCATTTCCAGTCTGCTGAATTGTTCTTTAGGGGACAGAAAAAGATGTTGATGTCTTTTCTAATCTTTTTAGACATTAGTTGCTTCTTGAAGAGTTTAAATATTATTATAAAGCCATGACTAGGCTTTCATGCTAGAAAGGAAAATCAATGTTAAGAAATAATATATTTTTTTAATTAAAGGGGTCATTAACTTTTGTGCTTTGTTCTGCTCATGGAAATAATGGGATTTTTACAGCCCAAAAAATAGCATTGTAGTTTTGAAGAAATTGGCATTTTTCCAAGGTGTTCTTTGCTGGGATTCTATGCATGATCCATTTGAGAGGGATAAGTTGTAAAAAAAAAAGACTATAAGTTGTAAACTATGGGCATATTACAGATTCACGATATGAGTACAAACCGTTTGTTCAAATTATAGCATTGCTAAATACACAGATAAGCCATTAAAACTAAATTATACATTTGAAAAAAAATCAAGCACATTTGCAGGCTCAGGATACAAAGATGTGACAGTCTTTAATAAGATCAGATGTGCAAACCGCCACTCCCATTTGGTTAATTCCGGTCAGATGAAATGATGAAATTTGCCCTAAAAAAATATGAGATTTAAAATTCTGTGATTTTGTAAATTTAACTCATGTGTAATTTAGCAGGTGAAAAAATGTATTTAAGTGTGGTTGGTGTCTGTGCAGCTGCCACTAACCCTGATTATATTTTAAAGTGACCTTGACTGAAATTTGAATCTTTTAAGATTTAATATTGAAAAAGATTTGAAAATATTTAATTGAAATGAATATACATGACAAAAAAACAAAAAAAAAGAACCCGCATCTGGTGTTTTAATGCATTAAGGAAAGTTCAAAAGGTTTTCTGTGTTTTTTTGTTTTTGTGTGTGTGAATTGCACTGAACCTAATTTTGGGGTCAATGCGACCTTCAACAGAGAAAATCAACAGAATTGAAAAAAAAAAAAAACATTAAATATTCAAGGACTCCCGTTATCTGTTGGGTACCAATATAGCCTTTCAAAGAGCATTAAAAATCAATGTGGAAAATACATTAACCATCATTTTCAGCTGAAATATAAGTGTCAGAAAATCTATAGGTAAATGCGTATCATTGTTACCTCCTTGATGGAGATCCAAAGAGTAATTCTGTTTTAGAGCTGAGCATGTTGAAACTGGAGATACAGTAAATGTGTGGTTACATGGTAAAGCTTTTTGCCTTGGCCACGTCTGTTTAAGTCACACGAGCATGAATCATCAGTTCAGCATGAGCCTCAAGGCCCGAAGCAATGACACCCATCCCACCCTTGTTTAATCACCTTCTCAAGAGCACTAATGTCTAATAATGACTGAGTGGAGACACAGAACAAGGAGGACTTGTGGAAGTTACAAGGAGGGAACTAGAAGTCAGAAAAAGAGAGATTGGGGTGCTCAGCAGTCATTATTCTTGTTTTAAAAAGTCCCTCTGTGTTTTTTTATGGCAATCTACCGTTTGTTGCTGATGTGCAGCTTTGTTTAGTGATGCATCTGTGTCCATTTCCAAAACCCATTAGAAGCATCTGTCTCCATTTAAAGGCCAGGACAAGAGAGAATCCCTGAAGAGAGGAATCTCACACAAACAGCGTTCCATCAAAGGAATTTATATATTCAACTTTCATTTGCTTTTCTGTACTTTTCTTGTTCTACAAAATTCCTTTAAAAAAAAGAAAAAAAGAAATGTGAACAAAAAAAATTCCCCTACTTAGAATGAAAGGAATGACAGACTGTTGGATCCACTGAACAATTTGAGATGTGTTTAGATCAATGAACAAATTCGCTAGATGTTAGAAATAAACAAAGAATGAAAATTGTACACATGAATGAATTGATTAAAGGCTGTGCAAAATCAAGAATCAAACATGTTTGACGGATTAATAAATTGATAGGTGTGGGGGGGCTTGGCTGAAAGTACATTTCCCAAACCATTGTTGCCCAAATTTAGTCACAAGTTACATCATTTCTTGTATTGGTAAGCGACTTTGTGACATCATACTTCTGTAGCAAAAATTGGGTTTGAATGACAGCCAAGAGGTTTCATACCACCATTTATTAAATGCTTAGATGCAGATTGGCTGTGTTTGATTGGGAGTGATTCTCCACATGGCTACTTGAACCATTGACATTGAAAGATTATAATCACTGTCTTGCTGTAAGAGTTTTTGAAAAATGTATTTTCCCAAAATATGTTTAAAAATAAGATTAAAATAATCATCCAATTTGCTGTATCAGAGAAAAAGTTAGACAAAAATAAATTTAAACTCAAAATCAGCCTGAAGTGGCTGAAAACCATGCTAAGGGTTAAATGCTGAGGATTGTTGATACATTGGAACCATTGTACTTTTGAGAACACAGCAGTGCAAGTAAAAAAATGAATTAAAACGTTATTCTTATCAAATCTTGGTAAAAATTAGAATTACAATTATCACAATTACTATTACAACTAGATTTTAAAGTTTGCACGCAAACTTCGATGTTGGCTTGCGTTGGTACCGTTAATACCTATTTTTTTAAATGTTGTCAATTCCGCAACAATAACATAATCCAACCCTCATGTCTCTATGATTCTCATAAGCTGAGATAGGTACATGCAATATTGGTTGCTATGGTAACCAGTCTGGTTGCTATGGAGGGGTCAGTGACCTAACACATTGTTCCCCATGTCAATACATCAACCCCCATGTCTATGACTTTCCAAAGCTGAGATAGAGCTGCGCCATATTGGTTGCTATGGTAACCAGTTTGGTTGCTATGGAGAGGTCGCTAACCTAATATATTGCTCCCCAGGTGTCATTAACATAATATAATGTTTCAGCTGTCAGTATGGGTGCCGCTTACCAGCCCCCAAGTCTCTAGCATTTTCCTACGCTAAGATAGAGATGTGGCAATATAGTTGCTATGGTAAACAATTTGGTTTCTATGGAGTAGTTAGTGACATCATGTTGTAATCTACTTTCCATTTAGACTAATATAAAACAACCCCCATGTCTCTACTGTGTTCCGTTTAGAAGATATTTGACATTGAAAGTTATGTCAAAAAGTGGGTGTGGCTTAATTAATTTATGTTAATTCACAAGCAGTGATGGGCTGGATAACTAATTTGCTTCCTTAATGCTTGTATGACTTTCCAGTGTCAATCAATTACAGAAGCTCTTTTACATTGGGATCTATGGGATTCATGCTCCATTCATTTCAATGGGCCATTGAAAGTCAATGAGACACCTTTGACCACTTATTTGAAATCAGCTTGCACCTGGAGTTATCAACTGCCAGATTTTCAAACGAGTCAGCTGCAGCTGGAAATTCAACTGTCAGATTTTTAAAAGATGGCAAATCTGCTGGAGAAAATCCGATTTCCATGCCTCAAACAAATAAAGATTATAGAAGAGCCGTAAGACATATCGAAATGATTCTTTCTTTGTAAGAAGCAGAAGACCCTAACGAAGAGAATGCTGTAATTTTTGTGAAGGTGTGATTAGAATTAAAAAAATTATGGCCTTCATTTGATTCTGTGCAACTGCTCATTTTAGAGAAATCCATACCCTCAAACAAATAAACATTACGAAAGAATGAACAGAGGTATTGAAATATTTCTTTTACTGTTAGAATCCCAAGATTTTAAGGAAGAGAATGGTGTAAATTTTGTGAAGCTGTGATAAAGAGTGAATGATTTATGGCAAGTTAAAAATAGCCTGCGACTGAGATTTTAAACAGAATCCACCAGAATTTTTGAATGGAGGTGAATGGAGCAATTAAGTGCACTCCTTGTGGTTTAGGCCACCTGGAGTAAAATCCGTGTGTTTTTTAAAAATGAAAACAGCACCAACTGAAAGAGGACAAAAATCTCTACCATTTAGGTATAAAATGTGTGTGTAAAGGTTAATTTTTAGTTGAGAAAACAGTGCAAGTATCAACAAGACTGAGCTTGCTCAAAGTTAGAGTGAGCGATGACATCACCACTCTAGGGCCCCCATAGGGAATGACTTGGGCGATTTTTGGCCCGAAATTCGCGATTTTTACGGAAACCGCTGGTCGAATCGGTCCGATGAGATATAGCAACTCGAGTGGGAACAGCTTGGACGACCGTGGAAAGTTTCGTGGCTGTAGCTCGAACGGGCTAGGAGGAGTAGGGTTAAGAATTTTCGTCAGAAGAAAAGAGAAGAATAATAAGTTTACGAGAGATAACAATATGTTGGCTCTGCAAGCCAACATAACTAGATTTTAAAGTTTGCACGCAAACTTCGATGTTGGCTTGCGTTGGTGCCGTTAATACCTATTTTTTTTTAAATGTTGGCAATTCTGCAACAATAACATAATCCAACCCCCATGTCTCTATGATTCTCATAAGCTGAGATAGGTACATGCAATATTGGTTGCTATGGTAACCAGTCTGGTTGCTATGGAGGTGTCAGTGACCTAACATATTGTTCCCCATGTCAACACGAGTAAAATGCACCAACCCCCATGTCTCTATGACTTTCGTAAGCTGAGATAGAGATACGCCATATTGGTTGCTATGGTAACATTGTGGTTGCTATGGAGGGGTCGCTGACCTAATATATTGTTCCCCATATGAATACGAGTAAATTACAGCAACCCCCATGTCTCTATGATTTTCCTGAGCTGAGATGGGTACATGCCATACTGGTTGCTATGGTAACCAGTCTGGTTGCTATGGAGGGGTCAGTGACCTAACACATTGTTCCCCATGTCAATACATCACCCCCCATGTCTCTATGACTTTCCAAAGCTGAGATAGAGCTGTGCCATATTGGTTGCTATGGTAACCAGTTTGGTTGCTATGGAGGAGTCGCTGACCTAATATATTGCTCCCCATATCTATACGGGTAAAATACAGCAACCCTCATCTCTCTATGATTTTCCTAAGCTGAGATAGAGACATGCCATATTGGTTGCCATGGTAACCAGTCTGGTTGCCATGGAGGTGTCATTAGCATAATATAATGTTTCAGCTGTCAGTATGGGTGCAGCTTACCAGCCCCCAAGTCTCTAGCATTTTTCTAAGCTAAGATAGAGATGTGGCAATATAGTTGCTATGGTAAACAATTTGGTTGCTATGGAGGAGTTAGTGACATCATGTTGCAATCTACTTTCCATTTAGACTAATATAAAGCAACCCCCATGTCTCTACTGTGTTCCGTTTAGAAGGTATTTGACATTGAAAGTTATGTCAAAAAGTGGGTGTGGCTTAATTAATTTATGTTAATTCACAAGCAATGATGGGCTGGATAAGTAATTTGCTTCCTTAATGCTTGTATGACTTTCCAGTGTCAATCAATTACAGAAGCTCTTTTACATTAGGATCTATGGGGTTCATGCTCCATTCATTTCAATGGGCCATTGAAAGTCAATGAGACACCTTTGACCTACTTATTTGAAATCAGCTTGCACCTGGAGTTATCAAATGTCAGATTTTCAAACGAGTCAGCTGCAGCTGGAAATTCAACTGTCAGATTTTTAAACGATGGCAAATCTGCTGGAGAGAATCCGATTTCCATGCCTCAAACAAATAAAGATTATAGAAGAACCGTAAGACATATCGAAATGATTCTTTCTTTGTAAGAAGCAGAAGACCCTAACGAAGAGAATGCTGTAATTTTTGTGAAGGTGTGATTAGAAATAAAAAAATTATGGCGAGCTACAAATAGCCTTCATTTGATTCTGTGCAACTGCTCATTTTAGAGAAATCATACCCTCAAACAAATAAACATTACGAAAGAATGAACTTAGGTATTGAAATATTTCTTTTACTGTTAGAATCCCAAGATTTTAAGGAAGAGAATGGTGTAAATTTTGTGAAGCTGTGATAAAGTGTGAATGATTTATGGCGAGTTAAAATAGCCTGCGATTGAGATTTTAAACAGAATCCACCAGAATTTTTGAATGGAGGTGAATGGAGCAATTATGTGCACTCGTTGTGGTTTAGGCCACCTGGAGTAAAAACCGTGTGTTTTTTAAAAATGAAAACAGCACCAACTGAAGAGGACAAAAATCTCTACCATTTAGATATAAAATGTGTGTGTAAAGGTTAATTTTTAGTTGAGAAAACATTGCAAGTATCAACAAGACTGAGCTTACTCAAAGTTAGAGTGAGCGATGACATCACCACTCTAGGGCTCCCATAGGGAATGACTTGAGCGATTTTTGGGCCGAAATTTGCGATTTTTACGGAAACCGCTGGTCAAATCGGTCCGAAGAGATATAGCAACAAACTACATAACAGCTTTGAGGTGTGTTGAAAGTTTCGTGGCTGTAGCTCGAACGGGCTAGGAGGAGTAGTGTTGAGAATTTTTGTCAGAAGAAAAGAGAAGAATAAGAAGAAGAAGAATAATAAGTTTAGGTGCAATAACAACATGTTGGCTTTGCAAGCAAGCCAACATAACTAGATTTTAAAGTTTGCACGCAAACTTCGATGTTGGCTTGCGTTGGTACCGTTAATACCTATTTTTTTTAAATGTTGTCAATTCCGCAACAATAACATAATCCAACCCCCATGTCTCTATGATTCTCATAAGCTGAGATAGGTACATGCAATATTGGTTGCTATGGTAACCAGTCTGGTTGCTATGGAGGTGTCAGTGACCTAACATATTGTTCCCCATGTCAACACGAGTAAAATACACCAACCCCCATGTCTCTATGACTTTCGTAAGCTGAGATAGAGATACGCCATATTGGTTGCTATGGTAACAGTGTGGTTGCTATGGAGGGGTCGCTGACCTAATATATTGTTCCCCATATGAATACGAGTAAATTACAGCAACCCCATGTCTCTATGATTTTCCTGAGCTGAGATAGGTACATGCAAAATTGGTTGCTATGGTGACCAGTCTGGTTGCTATGGAGGGGTCAGTGACCTAACACATTGTTCCCCATGTCAATACATCAACCCCATGTCTCTATGACTTTCCAAAGCTGAGATAGAGCTGCGCCATATTGGTTGCTATGGTAACCAGTTTGCTTGCTATGGAGGGGTCGCTGACCTAATATATTGCTCCCCATATCTATACGGGTAAAATACAGCAACCCCCATCTCTCTATGATTTTCCTAAGCTGAGATAGAGACATGCCATATTGGTTGCTATGGTAACCAGTCTGGTTGCTATGGAGGTGTCATTAACATAATATGTTTCAGCTGTCAGTATGGGTGAAGCTTACCAGCCCCCAAGTCTCTAGCATTTTCCTAAGCTAAGATAGAGATGTGGCTATATAGTTGCTATGGTAAACAATTTGGTTGCTATGGAGGAGTTAGTAACGTCATGTTGTAATCTACTTTTCATTTAGACTAATATAAAGCAACCCCCATGTCTCTACTGTGTTCCGTTTAGAAGATATTTGACATTAAAAGTTATGTCAAAAGTGGGTGTGGCTTAATTAATTTATGTTAATTCACAAGCAATGATGGGCTGGATAAGTAATTTGCTTCCTTAATGCTTGTATGACTTTCCAGTGTCAATCAATTACAGAAGCTCTTTTACATTAGGATCTATGGGATTCATGCTCCATTCATTTCAATGGGCCATTGAAAGTCAATGAGACACCTTTGACCTACTTATTTGAAATCAGCTTGCACCTGGAGTTATCAACTGCCAGATTTTCAAACGAGTCAGCTGACTCAACTGTCAGATTTTCAAACGATGGCAAATCTGCTGGAGAAAATCGATTTCCATGCCTCAAACAAATAAAGATTATAGAAGAACCGTAAGACATATCGAAATGATTCTTTTTTTGTCAGAAGCAGAAGACCCTAACGAAGAGAATGCTGTAATTTTTGTGAAGGTGTGATTAAAAATAAAAAAATTATGGCGAGCTACAAATAGCCTTCATTTGATTCTGTGCAACTGCTCATTTTAGAGAAATCCATACCCTCCAACAAATAAACATTACGAAAGAATGAACAGAGGTATTGAAATATTTCTTTTACTGTTAGAATCCCAAGATTTTAAGGAAGAGAATGGTGTAAATTTTGTGAAGCTGTGATAAAGTGTGAATGATTTATGGCGAGTTAAAAATAGCCTGCGACTGAGATTTTAAACAGAATCCACCAGAATTTTTGAATGGAGGTGAATGGAGCAATTAAGTGCACTCCTTGTGGTTTAGGCCACCTGGAGTAAAAACCGTGTGTTTTTTAAAAATGAAAACAGCACCAACTGAAAGAGGACAAAAATCTCTACCATTTAGATATAAAATGTGTGTGTAAAGGTTAATTTTTAGTTGAGAAAACAGTGCAAGTAGCAACAAGACTGAGCTTGCTCAAAGTTAGAGTGAGCGATGACATCACCACTCTAGGGCTCCCATAGGGAATGACTTGGGCGATTTTTGGGCCGAAATTCGCGATTTATACGGAAACCGCTGGTCCAATCGGTCCGAAGAGATATAGCAACTCGAGTGGGAACAGTCTGGACGACCGTGGAAAGTTTCGTGGCTGTAGCTCGAACGGGCTAGGAGGAGAAGCGTTGCAAAATTTTGACGTAGGAAAAGAGAAGAATAATAATAAGTTTAAGAGCAATATCAATATGTTGGCTTTGCAAGCCAACATAACTAGATTTTAAAGTTTGCACGCAAACTTCGATGTTGGCTTGCGTTGGTGCCGTTAATACCTATTTTTTAAAATGTCAGTTCCGCAACAATAACATAATCCAACCCCCATGTCTCTATGATTCTCATAAGCTGAGATAGGTACATGCAAAATTGGTTGCTATGGTAACCAGTCTGGTTGCTATGGAGGGGTCAGTGATCTAACACATTGTTCCTCATGTCAACACAAGTAAAATACACCAACCCCCATGTCTCTATGACTTTCGTAAGCTGAGATAGAAATACGCCATATTGGTTGCTATGGTAACAGTGTGGTTGCTATGGAGGGGTCGCTGACCTAATATATTGTTCCCTATATGAATACGAGTAATTACAGCAACCCCCATGTCTCTATGATTTTCCTGAGCTGAGATAGGTACATGCAAAATTGGTTGCCATGGTAACCAGTCTGGTTGCTATGGAGGGGTCAGTGACCTAACACATTGTTCCCCATGTCAATACATCAACCCCCATGTCTCTATGACTTTCCAAAGCTGAGATAGAGCTGCGCCATATTGGTTGCTATGGTAACCAGTTTGGTTGCTATGGAGGGGTCGCTGAGCTAATATATTGCTCCCCATATCTATACGGGTAAAATACAGCAACCCCCATCTCTCTATGATTTTCCTAAGCTGAGATAGTCATGCCATATTGGTTGCTATGGTAACCAGTCTGGTTGCTATGGAGGGGTCAGTGACCTAACACATTGTTCCCCATGTCAATACATCAACCCCCATGTCTCTATGACTTTTCAAAGCTGAGATAGAGCTGCGCCATATTGGTTGCTATGGTAACCAGTCTGGTTGCTATGGAGAGGTCGCTGACCTAACATATTGTTCCCCATATCAATACAGGTAAAATACGGCAACCCCCATGTCTCTATGATTTTCCTAAGCTGAGATAGAGTCATGCCATATTGGTTCCTATGGTTACCAGTCTGGTTGCTATGGAGGCGTCATTGACATGATATAATGTTTCAGCTGTCAGTATGGGTGAAGCTTACCAACCCCCAAGTCTCTAGCATTTTCCTAACCGAAGATAGAGATATGCCAATTTAGTTGCTATGGTAAACAATTTGGTTGCTATGGAGGAGTCAGTGACATCATGTTGTAATCTACTTTACATTTACAATAATATAAAGCAACCCCCATGTCTGTACTGTGTTCTGTTTAGAAGATATTTGACATCGAAAGTTATGTCAAAAAGTGGGTGTGGCTTAATTATTTTATGTTAAATCACAAGCAATGATTGGTTGGATAAGTGATTTGCTTCCTTAATGCTGGTATGACTTTCCAGTGTCAATTACAGAAGCTCTTTTACAATAGGATCTATGGGGTTCATGCTCCATTCATTTCAATGGGCCATTGAAAGTCTATGAGACACCTTTGACCTACTTATTTGAAATCAGCTGCACCTGCTGGAGTTATCAACTGTCAGATTTTCAAACGAGTCAGCTGCAGCTGGAAATTCAACTGTCAGATTTTCAAACGATGGCAAATCTGCTGGAGAAAATCCGATTTCCATGCCTCAAACAAATAAAGATTATAGAAGAACCGTAAGACATATCGAAATGATTCTTTCTTTGTCAGAAGCAGAAGACCCTAACGAAGAGAATGCTGTAATTTTGTGAAGGTGTGATTAGAAATAAAAAAATTATGGCGAGCTACAAATAGCCTTCATTTGATTCTGTGCAACTGCTCATTTCTGAGAAATCCATACCCTCAAACAAATAAGGATTACGAAAAAATGACCAGAGGTATTGAAATATTTATTTTACTGTTAGAATCCCAAGATTTTAAGGAAGAGAATGGTGTAAATTTTGTGAAGCTGTGATAAAGTTTGAATGATTTATGGCGAGTTAAAAATAGCCTGCGTTTGCGATTTTGAACAGAATCCACCAGAATTTTTGAATGGAGGTGAATGGAGCAATTATGTGCACTCGTTGTGGTTTAGGCCACCTGGCGTAAAAACCGTGTGTTTTTTAAAAATGAAAACAGCACCAACTGAAAGAGGACAAAAATCTCTACCATTTAGATATAAAATGTGTGTGTAAAGGTTATTTTTTAGTTGAGAAAACAGTGCAAGTAGCAACAAGACTGAGCTTGCTCAAAGTTAGAGTGAGCGATGACATCACCCCTCTAGGGCTCCCATAGGGAATGACTTGGGCGATTTTTGGGCCGAAATTCGCGATTTTTACGGAAACCGCTGGTCGAATCGGTCCGAAAAGATATAGCAACAAACTACATAACAGCTGTGAGGTGTGTTGAAAGTTTCGTGGCTGTAGCTCGAACGGGCTAGGAGGAGTTGGCGGTAATTTTTTTTGTTCTAAGAAGAAGAAGAAGAACTAGATTTTAAAGTTTGCACGCAAACTTCGATGTTGGCTTGCGTTGGTGCCGTTAATACCTATTTTTTTAAAATGTTTGCAATTCTGCAACAATAACATAATCCAACCCCCATGTCTCTATGATTCTCATAAGCTGAGATAGGTACATGCAATATTGGTTGCTATGGTAACAAGTCTGGTTGCTATGGAGGGGTCAGTAACCTAACATATTGTCCCCCATGTCAACACGAGTAAAATACACCAACCCCCATGTCTCTATGACTTTCGTAAGCTGAGATAGAGATACGCCATATTGGTTGCTATGGTAACAGTGTGGTTGCTATGGAGGGGTCGCTGACCTAATATATTGTTCCCCATATGAATACGAGTAAATTACAGCAACCCCCATGTCTCTATGATTTTTCTGAGCTGAGATAGGTACATGCAAAATTGGTTGCTATGGTAACCAGTCTGGTTGCTATGGAGGGGTCAGTGACCTAACACATTGTTTCCCATGTCAATACATCAACCCCCATGTCTCTATGACTTTCCAAAGCTGAGATAAAGCTGCGCCATATTGGTTGCAATGGTAACCAGTTTGGTTGCTATGGAGGGGTCGCTGACCTAATATATTGCTCCCCATATCTATACGGGTAAAATGCAGCAACCCCCATCTCTCTATGATTTTCCTAAGCTGAGATAGAGGCATGCCATATTGGTTGCTATGGTAACCAGTCTGGTTGCTATGGAGGTGTCATTAACATAATATGTTTCGGCTGTCAGTATGGGTGAAGCTTACCAGCCCCCAAGTCTCTAGCATTTTCCTAAGCTAAGATAGAGATGTGGCTATATAGTTGCTATGGTAAACAATTTGGTTGCTATGGCGGAGTTAGTGACATCATGTTGTAATCTACTTTCCATTTAGACTAATATAAAGCAACCCCCATGTCTCTACTGTGTTCCGTTTAGAAGATATTGGACATCGATAGTTTTGTAAAAAAGTGGGTGTGGCTTAATTATTTTATGTTAATTCACAAGGAATGATTGGCTGGATAAGTAATTTGCTTCCTTAATTCTGGTATGACTTTCCAGTGTCAATCAATTACAGAAGCTCGTTCACAATAGGATCTATGGGCTTCATGCTCCATTCATTTCAATGGGCCATTGAAAGTCAATGAGACACCTTTGACCTGCTTATTTGAAATCAGCTTGCACCTGGAGTTATCAACTGCCAGATTTTCAAAGAGTCAGCTGCAGCTGGAAAGTCAACTGTCAGATTTTTAAACGATGGCAAATCTGCTGGAGAAAATCCGATTTCCATGCCTCAAACAAATAAAGATTATAGAAGAACCGTAAGACATATCGAAATGATTCTTTCTTTGTCAGAAGCAGAAGACCATAACGAAGAGAATGCTGTAATTTTTGTGAAGGTGTGATTAGAAATAAAAAAATTATGGCGAGCTACAAATAGCCTTCATTTGATTCTGTGCAACTGCTCATTTTAGAGAAATCCATACCCTCAAACAAATAAACATTACGAAAGAATGAACAGAGGTATTGAAATATTTCTTTTACGGTTAGAATCCCAAGATTTTAAGGAAGAGAATGGTGTAAATTTTGTGAAGCTGTGATAAAGTGTGAATGATTTATGGCGAGTTAAAAATAGCCTGCGATTGAGATTTTGAACAGAATCCACCAGAAATTTTGAATGGAGGTGAATGGAGCAATTATGTGCACTCCTTGTGGTTTAGGCCACCTGGAGTAAAAACCGTGTGTTTTTTAAAAATGAAAACAGCACCAACTGAAAGAGGACAAAAATCTCTACCATTTAGATATAAAATGTGTGTGTAAAGGTTAATTTTTAGTTGAGAAAACATTGCAAGTATCAACAAGACTGAGCTTGCTCAAAGTTAGAGTGAGCGATGACATCACCACTCTAGGGCTCCCATAGGGAATGACTTGGGCGATTTTTGGGCCGAATTTTATGATTTTTGGGGAACCGCAAGTGCAATCGGTTCGAAAAGACATAGCAACTCGAGTGGGAACAGTTTGGACGACCGTGGAAAGTTTCGTGGCTGTAGCTCGAACGGCCTAGGAGGAGATACAATTTGAAATTTGGCTCAGAAGAAGAAGAAGAAGAAGAAGAAGAAGAAGAAGAAAAAGAACTAGATTTTAAAGTTTGCACGCAAACTTCGATGTTGGCTTGCGTTGGTACCGTTAATACCTATTTTTTTAAATGTTGTCAATTCCGCAACAATAACATAATCCAACCCCCATGTCTCTATGATTCTCATAAGCTGAGATAGTTACATGCAAAATTGGTTGCTATGGTAACCAGTCTGGTTGCTATGGAGGGGTAAGTGACCTAACATATTGTTCCTCATGTCAACACGAGTAAAATACACCAACCCCCATGTCTCTAAGACTTTCGTAAGCTGAGATAGAGATACGCCATATTGGTTGCTATGGTAACAGTGTGGTTGCTATGGAGGGGTCGCTGACCTAATATATTGTTCCCCATATGAATACGAGTAAATTACAGCAACCCCCATGTCTCTATGATTTTCCTGAGCTGAGATAGGTACATGCAAAATTGGTTGCTATGGTAACCAGTCTTGTTGCTATGGAGGGGTCGGTGACCTAACACATTGTTCCCTATGTCAATACATCAACCCCCATGTCTCTATGACTTTCCAAAGCTGAGATAGAGCTGCGCCATATTGGTTGCTATGGTAACCAGTCTGGTTGCTATGGAGAGGTCGCTGACCTAACATATTGTTCCCCATATCAATACGGGTAAAATACGGCAACCCCCATGTCTCTATGATTTTCCTAAGCTGAGATAGAGTCATGCCATATTGGTTGCTATGGTAACCAGTCTGGTTGCTATGGAGGCGTCATTGACATGATATAATGTTTCAGCTGTCAGTATGGGTGAAGCTTACCAACCCCCAAGTCTCTAGCATTTTCCTAACCCAAGATAGAGATATGCCAATTTAGTTGTTATGGTAAACAATTTGGTTGCTATGGAGGAGTCAGTGACATCATGTTGTAATCTACTTTACATTTAGAATAATATAAAGCAACCCCATGTCTGTACTGTGTTCTGTAAGCTGGGAGAGAGTCATGCCATATTGTTTGCTATGGTAACCAGTCTGGTTGCTATGGAGGTGTCATTGACATGATATAATGTTTCAGCTGTCAGTATGGGTGAAGCTTACCAACCCCCAAGTCTCTAGCATTTTCCTAAGCTGAGATAGAGATATGCCAATTTAGTTGCTATGGTAAACAATTTGGTTGCTATGGAGGAGTCAGTGACATCATGTTGTAATCTACTTTACATTTACAATAATATAAAGCAACCCCCATGTCTCTACTGTGTTCCGTTTAGAAGATATTTGACATTGAAAGTTATGTCAAAAAGTGGGTGTGGCTTAATTAATTTATGTTAATTCACAAGCAATGATGGGCTGGATAGTAATTTGCTTCCTTAATGCTTGTATGACTTTCCAGTGTCAATCAATTACAGAAGCTCTTTTACATTAGGATCTATGGGGTTCATGCTCCATTCATTTCAATGGGCCATTGAAAGTCAATGAGACACCTTTGGCCTACTTATTTGAAATCAGCTTGCACCTGGAGTTATCAACTGCCAGATTTTCAAACGAGTCAGCTGCAGCTGGAAATTCAACTGTCAGATTTTTAAACGATGGCAAATCTGCTGGAGAAAATCCGATTTCCATGCCTCAAACAAATAAAGATTATAGAAGAACCGTGAGACATATCGAAATGATTCTTTCTTTGTCAGAAGCAGAAGACCCTAACGAAGAGAATGCTGTAAATTTTGTGAAGGTGTGATTAGAAATAAAAAAATTATGGCGAGCTACAAATAGCCTTCATTTGATTCTGTGTAACTGCTCATTTTAGAGAAATCCATACCCTCAAACAAATAAGGATTACGAAAGAATGAACAGAGGTATTGAAATATTTCTTTTACTGTTAGAATCCCAAGATTTAAGGAAGAGAATGGTGTAAATTTTGTGAAGCTATTATAAAATTTGAATGATTTATGGCGAGTTAAAAATAGCCTGCGATTGAGATTTTAAACAGAGTCCACCAGAATTTTTGAATGGAGATGAATGGAGCAATTATGTGCACTCCTTGTGGTTTAGGCCACCTGGAGTAAAAACCGAAAAAAAAAAAAAAATGAAAACAGCACCAACTGAAAGAGGACAAAAATCTCTACCATTTAGGTATAAAATGTGTGTGTAAAGGTTAATTTTTAGTTGAGAAAACAGTGCAAGTAGCAACAAGACTGA
Source organism: Danionella cerebrum (assembly GCA_007224835.1). Taxonomy (NCBI): domain Eukaryota; kingdom Metazoa; phylum Chordata; class Actinopteri; order Cypriniformes; family Danionidae; genus Danionella; species Danionella cerebrum. The sequence continues at coordinate 9,503 of SRMA01024908.1, read as the reverse complement.
GCTTGCTCAAAGTTAGAGTGAGCGATGACATCACCACTCTAGGGTCCCCATAGGGAATGACTTGGGCGATTTTTGGGCTGAAATTCGCGATTTTTACGGAAACCGCTGGTCAAATCGGTCCGAAAAGACATAGCAACAAACTACATAACAGCTGTGAGGTGTGTTGAAAGTTTCGTGACTGTGGCTTGAACGGGCTAGGAGGAGTTGACGGTAATTTTTTTTGTTCTAAGAAGAAGAAGAATAATAAGTTTAAGAGCAATAACAATATGTTGGCTTTGCAAGCCAACATAACTAGATTTTAAAGTTTGCACGCAAACTTCGATGTTGGCTTGCGTTGGTACCGTTCATACCTTTTTTTTTAAATGTTGTCAATTCCGCAACAATAACATAATCCAACTCTCATGTCTCTATGATTCTCATAAGCTGAGATAGGTACATGCAAAATTGGTTGCTATGGTAACCAGTCTGGTTGCTATGGAGGGGTCAGTGACCTAACATATTGTTCCCCATGTCAACACGAGTAAAATACACCAACCCCCATGTCTCTATGACTTTCGTAAGCTGAGATAGAGATACGCCATATTGGTTGCTATGGTAACAGTGTGGTTGCTATGGAGGGGTCGCTGACCTAATATATTGTTCCCCATATGAATACGAGTAAATTACAGCAACCCCCATGTCTCTATGATTTTCCTGAGCTGAGATAGGTACATGCAAAATTGGTTGCTATGGTAACCAGTCTGGTTGCTATGGAGGGGTCAGTGACCTAACACATTGTTCCCCATGTCAATACATCAACCCCCATGTCTCTATGACTTTCCAAAGCTGAGATAGAGCTGTGCCATATTGGTTGCTATGGTAACCAGTTGGTTGCTATGGAGGGGTCGCTGACCTAATATATTGCTCCCCATATCTATACGGGTAAAATACAGCACCCCCCATCTCTCTATGATTTTCCTAAGCTGAGATAGACATGCCATATTGGTTGCTATGGTAACCAGTCTGGTTGCTATGGAGGAGTCAGTGACATCATGTTGTAATCTACTTTCCATTTAGAATAATATAAAGCAACCCCCATGTCTCTACTGTGTTCCGTTCAGAAGATATTTGACATCGATAGTTTTGTAAAAAAGTGGGTGTGGCTTAATTATTTTATGTTAAATCACAAGGAATGATTGGCTGGATAAGTGATTTGCTTCTTTATTTCTAGTATGACTTTCCAGTGTCAATCAATTACAGAAGCTCTTTTACATTAGGATCTATAGGATTCATGCTCCATTCATTTCAATGGGCCATTGAAAGTCTATGAGACACCTTTGACCTACTTATTAGTAACCAAGTGCAGCTGCTGCAAAGGGCCAGCTGTTGAAACTGCCAGTTTTAACTGTCAGATTTTCAAATGATGGCAAATCTGCTGGAGAAAATCCGATTTTCATGCCTCAAACAAATAAAGATTATAGAAGAACCGTAAGACATATCGAAATGATTCTTTCTTTGTAAGAAGCAGAAGACCCTAACGAAGAGAATGCTGTAATTTTTGTGAAGGTGTGATTAGAAATAAAAAAATTATGGCGAGCTACAAATAGCCTTCATTTGATTCTGTGCAACTGCTTATTTCTGAGAAATCCATACCTCCAAACAAATAAGGATTACGAAAGAAGGATAAGACACATTAAAATATTTCCTTTACTGTTAGAATCACAAGATTTTAAGGAAGAAAATGGTGTAAGTTTTGTGAAGCTGTGATAAAGTTTGAATGATTTATGGCGAGTTATAAATAGCCTGCGATTGAGATTTTGAACAGAATCCACCAGAATTTTTGAATGGAGGTGAATGGAGCAATTATGTGCACTCCCTGTGGTTTAGGCCACCTGGAGTAAAAACCGTGTGTTTTTTAAAAATGAAAACAGCACCAACTGAAAGACGACAAAAATCTCTACCATTTAGATATAAAATGTGTGTCTAAAGGTTAATTTTTAGTTGAGAAAACAGTGCAAGTAGCAACAAGACTGAGCTTGCTCAAAGTTAGAGTGAGCGATGACATCACCACTCTAAGGCTCCCATAGGGAATGACTTGGGCGATTTTTGGGCCGAAATTCGCGATTTTTACGGAAACCGCTGGTCAAATCGGTTCGAAAAGACATAGCAACTCGAGTGGGAACAGCTTGGACGACCGTGGAAAGTTTCGTGGCTGTAGCTCGAACGGGCTAGGAGGAGAAGCGTCGTAAAATTTTGACGTAGGAAAAGAGAAGAAGAAGAAGAAGAAGAAGAACTAGATTTTAAAGTTTGCACGCAAACTTCGATGTTGGCTTGCGTTGGTACCGTTAATACCTTTTTTTAAATGTTGTCAATTCCGCAACAATAACATAATCCAACCCCCATGTCTCTATGATTCTCATAAGCTGAGATAGGTACATGCAAAATTGGTTGCTATGGTAACCAGTCTGGTTGTTATGGAGGGGTCAGTGACCTAACATATTGTTCCCCATGTCAACACGAGTAAAATACACCAACCCCAATGTCTCTATGACTTTCGTGAGCTGAGATAGAGATACGCCATATTGGTTGCTATGGTAACAGTGTGGTTGCTATGGAGGGGTCGCTGACCTAATATATTGTTCCCCATATGCATACAAGTAAATTACAGCAACCCCCATGTCTCTATGATTTTCCTGAGCCGAGATAGGTACATGCAAAATTGGTTGCTATGGTAACCAGTCTGGTTGCTATGGAGGGGTCAGTGACCTAACACATTGTTCCCCATGTCAATACATCAACCCCCATGTCTCTATGACTTTCCAAAGCTGAGATAGAGCTGCGCCATATTGGTTGCTATGGTAACCAGTTTGGTTGCTATGGAGGGGTCGCTGACCTAATATATTGCTCCCCATATCTATACGGGTAAAACACAGCAACCCCCATCTCTCTATGATTTTCCTAAGCTGAGATAGAGACATGCCATATTGGTTGCTATGGTAACCAGTCTGGTTGCTATGGAGGAGTCAGTGACATCATGTTGTAATCTACTTTCCATTTAGAATAATATAAAGCAACCCCCATGTCTCTACTGTGTTCCGTTTAGAAGATATTTGACATCGAAAGTTATGTCAAAAAGTGGGTGTGGCTTAATGATTTTATGTTAAATCACAAGGAATGATTGGCTGGATAAGTGATTTGCTTATTTATTTCTAGTATGACTTTCCAGTGTCAATCAATTACAGAAGCTCTTTTACATTAGGATCTATGGGATTCATGCTCCATTCATTTCAATGGGCCATTGAAAGTCTATGAGACACCTTTGACCTACTTATTAGTAATCAAGTGCAGCTGCTGCAAAGGGCCAGCTGTTGAAACTGTCAGATTTTCAAATGATGGCAAATCTGCTGGAGAAAATCCAATTTTCATGCCTCAAACAAATAAAGATTATAGAAGAACCGTAAGACATATCCAAATGATTCTTTCTTTGTCAGAAGCAGAAGACCCTAACGAAGAGAATGCTGTAAATTTTGTGAAGGTTTGATTAGAAATAAAAAAATTATGGCGAGCTAGAAAAAGCCTTCATTTGATTCTGTGCAACTGCTCATTTCTGAGAAATCCATACCTCCAAACAAATAAGGATTACGAAGAAGGACAAGACACATTAAAATATTTCCTTTACTGTTAGAATCACAAGATTTTAAGGAAGAGAATGGTGTAAGTTTTGTGAAGCTGTGATAAAGTTTGAATGATTTATGGCGAGTTACAAATAGCCTACGATTGAGATTTTAAACAGAATCCACCAGAATTTTTGAATGGAGGTGAATGGAGCAATTATGTGCACCCCTTGTGGTTTAGGCCACCTGGAGTAAAAACCGTGTGTTTTTTAAAAATGAAAACAGCACCAACTGAAAGAGGACAAAAATCTCTACCATTTAGATATAAAATGTGTGTGTAAAGGTTAATTTTTAGTTGAGAAAACAGTGCAAGTAGCAACAAGACTGAACTTGCTCAAAGTTAGAGTGAGCGATGACATCACCACTCTAGGGCCCCCATAGGGAATGACTTGGGCGATTTTTGGGCCGAAATTCGCGATTTTTACGGAAACCGCTGGTCAAATCGGTTCGAAAAGACATAGCAACTCGAGTGGGAACAGCTTGGACGACCGTGGAAAGTTTCGTGGCTGTAGCTTGAACGGGCTAGGAGGAGTAGCTGTCAGAATTTTTGTCAGAAGAAGAAGCCGGAAGAAGAATAATAACTAGATTTTAAAGTTTGCACGCAAACTTCGATGTTGGCTTGCGTTGGTGCCGTTAATACCTATTTTTTAAATGTTGTCAATTCCGCAACAATAACATAATCCAACCCCCATGTCTCTATGATTCTCATAAGCTGAGATAGGTACATGCAATATTGGCTGCTATGGTAACCAGTCTGGTTGCTATGGAGGTGTCAGTGACCTAACATATTGTTCCCCATGTCAACACGAGTAAAATACACCAACCCCCATGTCTCTATGACTTCGTAAGCTGAGATAGATACGCCATATTGGTTGCTATGGTAACAGTGTGGTTGCTATGGAGGGGTCGCTGACCTAATATATTGTTCCCCATATGCATACGAGTAAATTACAGCAACCCCCATGTCTCTATGATTTTCCTGAGCTGAGATAGGTACATGCAAAATTGGTTGCTATGGCAACCAGTCTGGTTGCTATGGAGGGGTCAGTGACCTAACACATTGTTCCCCATGTCAATACATCAACCCCCATGTCTCTATGACTTTCCAAAGCTGAGATAGAGCTGGGCCATATTGGTTGCTATGGTAACCAGTTTGGTTGCTATGGAGGGGTCGCTGACCTAATACATTGCTCCCCATATCTATACGGGTAAAATACAGGAACCCCCATCTCTCTATGATTTTCCTAAGCTGAGATAGAGACATGCCATATTGATTGCTATGGTAACCAGTCTGGTTGCTATGGAGGTGTCATTAACATAATATAATGTTTCAGCTGTCAGGATGGGCGAAGCTTACCAGCCCCCAAGTCTCTAGCATTTTCCTAAGCTAAGATAGAGATGTGGCTATATAGTTGCTATGGTATACAATTTGGTTGCTATGGAGGAGTTAGTGACATCATGTTGTAATCTACTTTCCATTTAGACTAATATAAAGAAACCCCCATGTCTCTACTGTGTTCCGTTTAGAAGATATTTGACATTGAAAGTTATGTCAAAAGTGGGTGTGGCTTAATTAATTTATGTTAATTCACAAGCAATGATGGGCTGGATAAGTAATTTGCTTCCTTAATGCTTGTATGACTTTCCAGTGTCAATCAATTACAGAAGCTTTTTTACATTAGGATCTATGGGGTTCATGCTCCATTCATTTCAATGGGCCATTGAAAGTCAATGAGACCCCTTTGACCTACTTATTTGAAATCAGCTTGCACCTGGAGTTATCAACTGCCAGATTTTCAAACGAGTCAGCTGACTCAACTGTCAGATTTTCAAACGATGGCAAATCTGCCGGAGAAAATCCGATTTCCATGCCTCAAACAAATAAAGATTATAGAAGAACCGTAAGACATATCGAAATGATTCTTTCTTTGTCAGAAGCAGAAGACCCTAACGAAGAGAATGCTGTAATTTTGTGAAGGTGTGATTAGAAATAAAAAAGTTATGGCGAGCTACAAATAGCCTTCTTTTGATTCTGTGCAACTGCTCATTTCAGAGAAATCCATACCCTCAAACAAATAAGGATTACGAAAGAATGACCAGAGGTATCGAAATATTTCTTTTACTGTTAGAATCCCAAGATTTTAAGGAAGAGATTGGTGTAAATTTTGTGAAGCTGCGATACAGTGTGAATGATTTATGGCGAGTTAAAAATAGCCTGCGATTGAGATTTTAAACAGAATCCACCAGAATTTTTGAATGGAGGTGAATGGAGCAATTATGTGCACTCCTTGTGGTTTAGGCCACCTGGCGTAAAAAACGTGTGTTTTTTAAAAATGAAAACAGCACCAACTGAAAGAGGACAAAAGGCTCTACCATTTAGGTATAAAATGTGTGTGTAAAGGTTAATTTTTAGTTGAGAAAACATTGCAAGCATCAACAAGACTGAGCTTGCTCAAAGTTAGAGTGAGCGATGACATCACCACTCTAGGGCCCCCATAGGGAATGACTTGGCCGATTTTTTTGGGCGAATTTCATGATTTTTGGGGAAACCGCGAGTGCAATCGGTTCGAAAAGACATAGCAACTCGAGTGGGAACAGTTTGGACGACCGTGGAAAGTTTCGTGGCTGTAGCACGAACGGGCTAGGAGGAGATACAATTTGAAATTTGGCTCAGAAGAAGAAGAAAAAGAATAACTAGATTTTAAAGTTTGCACGCAAACTTCGATGTTGGCTTGCGTTGGTACCGTTAATACCTTTTTTTTAAAAATGTTGTCAATTCCGCAACAATAACATAATCCAACCCTCAGGTCTCTATGATTCTCATAGGCTGAGATAGGTACATGCAAAATTGGTTGCTATGGTAACAAGTCTGGTTGCTATGGAGGGGTCAGTGACCTAACATATTGTTCCCCATGTCAACACGAGTAAAATACACCAACCCCTATGTCTCTATGACTTTCGTAAGCTGAGATAGAGATACGCCATATTGGTTGCTATGGTAACAGTGTGGTTGCTATGGAGGGGTCGCTGACCTAATATATTGTTCCCTATATGAATACGAGTAAATTACAGCAACCCCCATGTCTCTATGATTTTCCTGAGCTGAGATAGGTACATGCAAAATTGGTTGCTATGGTAACCAGTCTGGTTGCTATGGAGGGGTCAGTGACCTAACACATTGTTTCCCATGTCAATACATCAACCCCATGTCTCTATGACTTTCCAAAGCTGAGATAGAGCTGCGCCATATTGGTTGCTATGGTAGCCAGTTTGGTTGCTATGGAGGGGTCGCTGACCTAATATATTGCTCCCCATATCTATCCGGGTAAAATACAGCAACCCCCATCTCTCTATGATTTTCCTAAGCTGAGATAGAGACATGCCATATTGGTTGCTATGGTAAACAATTTGGTTGCTATGGAGGAGTTAGTGACTTCATGTTGTAATCTACTTTCCATTTAGATTAATATAAAGCAACCCCCATGTCTCTACTGTATTCCGTTTAGAAGATATTTGACATTGAAAGTTTTGTCAAAAGTGGGTGTGGCTTAATTAATTTATGTTAATTCACAAGCAATGATGGGCTGGATAAGTAATTTGCTTCCTTAATGCTCCTATGACTTTCCAGTGTCAATCAATTACAGAAGCTCTTTCACAATAGGATCTATGGGATTCATGCTCCATTCATTTCAATGGGCCATTGAAAGTCTATGAGACACCTTTGACCTACTTATTAGAAATCAGCTTGCACCTGCTGGAGTTATCAACTGCCAGATTTTCAAACGAGTCAGCTGCAGCTGGAAAGTCAACTGTCAGATATTCAAACGATGGCAAATCTGCTGGAGAAAATCCGATTTCCATGCCTCAAACAAATAAGATTATAGAAGAACCGTAAGACATATCGAAATGATTCTTTCTTTGTAAGAAGCAGAAGACCCTAACGAAGGGAATGCTGTAATTTTTGTGAAGGTGTGATTAGAAATAAAAAAAATTATGGCGAGCTACAAATAGCCTTCATTTGATTCTGTGCAACTGCTCATTTTAGAGAAATCCATACCCTCAAATAAATAAACATTACGAAAGAATGAACAGAGGTATTGAAATATTTCTTTTACTGTTAGAATCCCAAGATTTTAAGGAAGAAAATGGTGTAAGTTTTGTGAAGCTGTGATAAAGTTTGAATGATTTATGGCGAGTTAAAAATAGCCTGCGATTGAGATTTTAAACAGAGTCCACCAGATTTTTTGAATGGAGGTGAATGGAGCAATTATGTGCACTCGTTGTGGTTTAGGCCACCTGGAGTAAAAACCGTGTGTTTTTTTTAAAAATGAAAACAGCACCAACTGAAAGAGGACAAAAATCTCTACCATTTAGATATAAAATGTGTGTGTAAAGGTTAATTTTTAGTTGAGAAAACAGTGCAAGTATCAGCAAGACTGAGCTTGCTCAAAGTTAGAGTGAGCGATGACATCACCACTCTAGGGCCCCCATAGGGAATGACTTGGGCGATTTTTGGGCCGAAATTCGCGATTTTTACGGAAACCGCTGGTCGAATCGGTCCGAAAAGATATAGCAACAAACTACATAACAGCTTTGAGGTGTGTTGAAAGTTTCGTGGCTGTAGCGCGAACGGGCTAGGAGGAGTAGTGTTGAGAATTTTTGTCAGAAGAAAAGAGAAGAAGAATAACTAGATTTTAAAGTTTGCACGCAAACTTCGATGTTGGCTTGTGTTGGTGCCGTTAATACCTATTTCTTTAAATGTTGTCAGTTCCGCAACAATAACATAATCCAACCCCCCATGTCTCTATGATTCTCATAAGCTGAGATAGGTACATGCAAAATTGGTTGCTATGGTAACCAGTCTGGTTGCTATGGAGGGGTCAGTGACCTAACATATTGTTCCCCATATCAACACGAGTAAAATACACCAACCCCCATGTCTCTATGACTTTCGTAAGCTGAGATAGAGATACGCCATATTGGTTGCTATGGTAACAGTGTGGTTGCTATGGAGGGGTGGCTGACCTAATATATTGTTCCCTATATGAATACGAGTAAATTACAGCAACCCCCATGTCTCTATGATTTTCCTGAGCTGAGATAGGTACATCCAAAATTGGTTGCTATGGTAACCAGTCTGGTTGCTATGGAGGGGTCGGTGACCTAACACATTGTTCCCCATGTCAATACATCAACCCCCATGTCTCTATGACTTTCCCAAGCTGAGATAGAGCTGCGCCATATTGGTTGCTATGGTAACCAGTTTGGTTGCTATGGAGGGGTCGCTGACCTACTATATTGCTCCCCATATCTATACGGGTAAAATACAGCAACCCCATCTCTCTATGATTTTCCTAAGCTGAGATAGAGACATGCCATATTGGTTGCTATGGTAACCAGTCTGGTTGCTATGGAGGTGTCATTAACATAATATGTTTCAGCTGTCAGTATAGGTGAAGCTTACCAGCCCCCAAGTCTCTAGCATTTTCCTAAGCTAAGATAGAGATGTGGCTATATAGTCGCTATGGTAAACAATTTGGTTGCTATGGAGGAGTTAGTGACATCATGTTGTAATCTACTTTTCATTTAGAATAATATAAAGCAACCCCCATGTCTCTACTGTGTTCCGTTTATAAGATATTTGACATTGAAAGTTATGTCAAAAAGTGGGTGTGGCTTAATTAATTTATGTTAATTCACAAGCAATGATGGGCTGGATAAATAATTTGCTTCCTTAATGCTTGTATGACTTTCCAGTGTCAATCAATTACAGAAGCTCTTTTACATTAGGATCTGTGGGGTTCATGCTCCATTCATTTCAATGGGCCATTGAAAGTCAATGAGACACCT